>CM026387.1:156719-172267 GCA_014843695.1 Archivesica marissinica
TAGCAAATAACCTAATGTACAATTCCTAGTGTAGCAGATAACCTAATGTACAATTCCTAGTATACAAGATAACCTAGTGTACAATTCCTAGTGTAGCAGATAACCTAGTGTACAATTCCTGGTGTAGCAGATAACCTAGTGTACAATTCCTAGTGTATCAGATTATCTAGTGTACACTTCCTAGTGTAGCAGATAGCATAGTGTACAATTCCTAGTGTAGCAGATAACCTAGTGTACAATTCCTAGTGTACAATTCCTAGTGTACCAGATAACCTAGTGTCCAATTCCTAGTGTAGCAGTAAACCTAGTGTACAATTCCTAGTGTAGCAGATAACCTAGTGTAGCAGATAACCTAGTGTACAATTCCTAGTGTACAATTCCTAGTGTAGCAGATAACCTAGTGTACAATTCCTAGTGTACAATTCCTAGTGTAGCAGATAACCTAGTGTACAATTCCTAGTGTAGCAGATAACATAGTGTACAATTCCTAGTGTAGCAGATAACCTAGTGAACAATTCCTAGTGTACACTTCCTAGTGTAGCAGATAACCTAGTGTACAATTCCTAGTGTAGCAGATAACATAGTGTACAATTCCTAGTATAGCAGATAACCTAGTGAACAATTCCTAGTGTACACTTCCTAGTGTAGCAGATAACCTAGTGTACAATTCCTAGTGTAGCAGATAACCTAGTGTACAATTCCTTGTGTGGCAGATAACCTAATGTATATTTCCTAGTGTGGCAGATAACCTAGTGTACACTTCCTAGTGTAGCAGATAACCTAGTGTACAATTCCTAGTGTAGCAGATAACCTAGTGTACACTTCCTAGTATAGCGGATAACCTAGAGAACAATTCCTAGTGTACACTTCCTAGTGTAGCAGATAACCTAGTGTACACTTCCTAGTGTAGCAGATAACTTAGTGTACACCTCCTAGTGTAGCAGATAACATAATATACAATCCAAGTGTAGCAGATAGTCTAGTGTACAATTCCTAGTGTAGCAGATAACCTAATGTACAATTGCTAGTGTACACTTCCTAGTGTGGCAGATAACCTAGTGTACACTTCATAGTGTAGCAGATAACATAATGGTCAAACCAAGTGTAGCAGATAACCTAGTGTATAATTCCTAGTGTAGCAGATAACCTAGTGTAACCGCCCTAGTGTAGAAGATAACCTAGTGTACACTACCTAGTGTAGCAGATAACCTAGTGTACAATTCCTGGTGTAGTAGATAACCGAGTGTACAATTCCTAGTGTAGCAGATAACCTAGTGTACACTTCCCAGTGTAGCAGATAACCTAGTGTACACCTCCTAGTGTAGCAGATAACATAAGGTACAATACCTAGTGTAGCAGATAACCTAGTGTACACGCCCTAGTGTAGTAGATAACATAGTGTAGCTGATAACCTAGTGTAGCAGATAACCTAATGTACAATTCCGAGTGTAGAAGATAAACTAGTATACAATTCTTAGTGTAGCAGATGACCTAGTGTACAATTCCTAGTGTAGCAGATAACCTAGTGTACAATTCCTAGTGTAGCAGATAACATAGTGTACAATTCCTAGTGTAGCAGATAACCTAGTATACAATTTCTAGTGTAGCAGATAACCTAGTGTACACGCCCTAGTGTAGCAGATAACCTAGTTTAGCAGATAACCTAGTGTAGCAGATAACCTAATGTACAATTCCGAGTGTAGAAGATAAACTAGTATACAATTCTTAGTGTAGTAGATGACATAGTGTACAATTCCTAGTGTATCAGATAACCTAGTGTACACTTCCTAGTGTAGCAGATAACATAGTGTACACTTCCTAGTGTAGCAGATAACCTAATGTACACTTCCTACTGTAGCAGATAACCTAATGTACAATTCCTAGTGTAGCAGATAGCCTAATGTAACCTAGTGTACAATTCCTAGTGTAGCAGATAAATTAGTGTACAATTCCTAGTATACAATTCCTAGTGTACAATTCCTAGTGTAGCAGATAACCTAGTGTACAATTCCTAGTGCACACCTCCTAGTGTAGCAGATTACCTAATGTACAATTACTAGTGTAGCAGATAACCTAGTGTACAATTACTAGTGTAGCAGATAACCTAGTATACAATTCCTAGTGTAGCAGATAACCTAGTGTACACGCCCTAGTGTAGCAGATAACCTAGTGTAGCAGATAACCTAATGTACAATTCCGAGTGTAGAAGATGACATAGTGTACACTTCCTAGTGTAGCAGATAAGCTAGTGTACAATTCCTAGTGAAGCAGATAACCTAATGTACAATTCCTACTCTAGCAGATAACCTAATGTACAATTCCTAGTGTAGCAGATAACCTAATGTACAATTCCTAGTATACAAGATAACCTAGTGTACAATTCCTAGTGTAGCAGATAACCTAGTGTACAATTCCGGGTGTAGCAGATAACCTAGTGTACAATTCCTAGTGTATCAGATTATCTAGTGTACACTTCCTAGTGTAGCAGATAGCATAGTGTACAATTACTAGTGTAGCAGATAACCTAGTATACAATTCCTAGTGTAGCAGATAATCTAGTGTACAATTCCTAGTGTAGCAGATAACCTAGTATACAATTCCTAGTGTAGCAGATAAACTAGTGTACAATTCCTAGTGTAGCAGATAACCTAGTGTACAATTACTAGTGTAGCAGATAACCTAGTATACAATTCCTAGTGTAGCAGATAATCTAGTGTACACGCCCTAGTGTAGCAGATAACCTAGTGTAGCAGATAACCTAGTGTACAATTCCTAGTGTACAATTCCTAGTGTAGCAGATAACCTAGTGTACAATTCCTAGTTTACAATTCCTAGTGTAGCAGTAAACCTAATGTACAATTCCTAGTGTAGCAGTAAACCTAGTGTACACCTCCTAGTGTAGCAGATAACCTAGTGTACACTTCCTAGTGTAGCAGATAACCTAGTGTACAATTCCTAGTGTAGCAGATAACCTAGTATACAATTCCTAGTGTACAATTCCTAGTGTACCAGATAACCTAGTTTACAATTCCTAGTGTAGCAGTAAACCTAGTGTACACCTCCTAGTGTAGCAGATAACCGAGTGTACAATTCCTAGTGTAGCAGATAACCTAATGTACAATTCATAGTGTAGCAGAAAACCTAATGTACACTTCCTAGTGTAGCAGATAATCTAGTGTACACTTCCTAGTGTAGAAGATAAACTAGTGTACAATTCCTAGTGTAGCAGATAACCTAGTATGCAAATCCTAGTGTAGCAGATAACCTAATGTACACGCCCTAGTGTAGCAGATAACCTAGTGTAGCAGATAACTTAATGGTCAATTCCTAGTGGAGCAGATAACCTAGTGTACAATTCCTAGTGTAGCAGATAACCTAGTATACACTTCCTGGTGTAGCAGATAACCTAGTGTATACGCCCTAGTGTAGCAGATAACCTAGTCTAGCAGATAACCTAGTGTAGCAGATAACCTAATGTACAATACCGAGTGTAGAAGATAAACTAGTATACAATTCCTAGTGTAGCTAGTGTAAAATTCCTAGTGTAGCAGATAGCCTAGTGTACAATTCCTAGTGTAGCAGATAACCTAGTATACTATTCCTAATGTAGCAGATAACCTAGTGTACACGCCCTAGTGTAGCAGATAACCTAGTGTAGCAGATAACCTAGTGTAGCAGATAACCTAATGTACAATTCCGAGTGTAGAAGATGACCTAGTGTACAATTCCTAGTGTAGCAGATAACCTAGTGTACAATTCCTAGTGTAGCAGATAATCTAGTGTACAATTCGTAGTGTAGCAGATAACCTAGTTTACAATTCCTAGTGTAGCAGATAATCTAGGGTAGCAGATAACCTAGTATACACTTCCTAGTGTAGCAGATAACAAAATGTACACTTGCATAGCATAAAGTACCATCCTAGTGTAATAGATAACATAGTGTAGAATTCCTAGTGTAGCAGATAACATAATGTACAATCCTAGTGTAGCAGATCACCTAGTGTACAATTCATAGTGTGGCAGATAACCTAATGTACAATTCATAGTGTGGCAGATAACCTAGTGTACAATTCCTAGTGTAGCAGATAACCTAGTGTACACTTCCTAGTGTAGCAGATAACCTAATGTACAATTCATGCTGTGGCAGATAACCTAATGTACAATTCCTAGTATACAAGATAACCTAGTGAACAATTCCTAGTGTTCACTTCCTAGTGTAGCAGATAACCTAGTGTACAATTCCTAGTGTAGCAGATAACCTATTGTACACTTCCTAGTATAGCAGATAACCTAGTGAACACTTCATAGTGTACAATTCCTAGTGTAGCAGATAACCTAGCGTACGCTTGCTAGTGTAGCAGATAACATAATGTACCATCCTAGTGTAAAAGATAACATAGTGTACAATTCCTAGTGTAGCAGATAACATAATGTACGATCCTAGTGTAGCAGATCACCTAGTGTACACTTCCTAGTGTGGCAGATAACCTAGTGAACAATTCCTAGTGTACACTTCCTAGTGTAGCAGATAACCTAGTGTACAATTCCTAGTGTAGCAGATAACCTAGTGTACACTTCCTAGTGTAGCAGATAACATAGTGTACAATTCCTAGTATAGCAGATAACCTAGTGAACAATTCCTAATGTACACTTCCTAGTGTAGCAGATAACCTAGTGTACAATTCCTAGTGTAGCAGATAACCTAGTGTACAATTCCTAGTGTGGCAGATAACCTAATGTATATTTCCTAGTGTGGCAGATAACCTAGTGTACACTTCCTAGTGTAGCAGATAACCTAGTGTACAATTCCTAGTGTAGCAGATAACCTAGTGTACACTTCATAGTATAGCAGATAACCTAGTGAACAATTCCTAGTGTACACTTCCTAGTGTAGCAGATAACCTAGTGTACAATTCCTAGTGTAGCAGATAACCTAGTGTACACTTCCTAGTATAGCGGATAACCTAGAGAACAATTCCTAGTGTACACTTCCTAGTGTAGCAGATAACCTAGTGTACACTTCCTAGTGTAGCAGATAACTTAGTGTACACCTCCTAGTGTAGCAGATAACATAATATACAATCCAAGTGTAGCAGATAGTCTAGTGTACAATTCCTAGTGTAGCAGATAACCTAATGTACAATTGCTAGTGTACACTTCCTAGTGTGGCAGATAACCTAGTGTACACTTCATAGTGTAGCAGATAACATAATGGTCAAACCAAGTGTAGCAGATAACCTAGTGTATAATTCCTAGTGTAGCAGATAACCTAGTGTAACCGCCCTAGTGTAGAAGATAACCTAGTGTACACTACCTAGTGTAGCAGATAACCTAGTGTACAATTCCTGGTGTAGTAGATAACCGAGTGTACAATTCCTAGTGTAGCAGATAACCTAGTGTACACTTCCCAGTGTAGCAGATAACCTAGTGTACACCTCCTAGTGTAGCAGATAACATAAGGTACAATACCTAGTGTAGCAGATAACCTAGTGTACACGCCCTAGTGTAGCAGATAACATAGTGTAGCTGATAACCTAGTGTAGCAGATAACCTAATGTACAATTCCGAGTGTAGAAGATAAACTAGTATACAATTCTTAGTGTAGCAGATGACCTAGTGTACAATTCCTAGTGTAGCAGATAACCTAGTGTACAATTCCTAGTGTAGCAGATAACATAGTGTACAATTCCTAGTGTAGCAGATAACCTAGTATACAATTTCTAGTGTAGCAGATAACCTAGTGTACACGCCCTAGTGTAGCAGATAACCTAGTTTAGCAGATAACCTAGTGTAGCAGATAACCTAATGTACAATTCCGAGTGTAGAAGATAAACTAGTATACAATTCTTAGTGTAGTAGATGACATAGTGTACAATTCCTAGTGTATCAGATAACCTAGTGTACACTTCCTAGTGTAGCAGATAACATAGTGTACACTTCCTAGTGTAGCAGATAACCTAATGTACACTTCCTACTGTAGCAGATAACCTAATGTACAATTCCTAGTGTAGCAGATAGCCTAATGTAACCTAGTGTACAATTCCTAGTGTAGCAGATAAATTAGTGTACAATTCCTAGTATACAATTCCTAGTGTACAATTCCTAGTGTAGCAGATAACCTAGTGTACAATTCCTAGTGTACAATTCCTAGTGTAGCAGATAACCTAGTGTACAATTCCTAGTGTACCAGATAACATAGTGTACAATTCCTAGTGTAGCAGTAAACCTAGTGTACAGTTCCTAGTGTAGCAGTAAACCTAGTGTACAATTCCTAGTGTAGCAGATAACCTAGTGTACAATTCCTAGTGTAGCAGAAAACCTAATGTACAATTCATAGTGTAGCAGATAACCTATTTTACACTTCCTAGTGTAGCAGATAATCTAGTGTACAATTCCTAGTGTAGAAGATAAACTAGTGTACAATCCCTAGAGCAGCAGATAACCTAGTATACAATTCGTAGTGTAGCAGATAACCTAGTTTACACGCCCTAGTGTAGCATATAACTTAATGGTCAATTCCTAGTGTAGCAGATAACCTAGTGTACAATTCCTAGTGTAGCAGATAACCTAGTATACACTTCATAGAGTAACGGATAACCTAGTGTTCACGCCCTAGTGTAGCAGATAACCTAGTGTAGCAGATAACCTAATGTAGCAGATAACCTAGTGTACAATTCCTAGTGTAGCAGATAACCTAGTGTACAATTCCTAGTGTAGCAGATAACCTAGTGTAGCAGATAACCTAGTGTACAATTCCTAGTGTAGCAGATAACCTAGTGTACAATTCCTAGTGTACAATTCCTAGTGTAGCAGATAACCTAGTGTACAATTCCTAGTGTACAATTCCTAGTGTACCAGATAACATAGTGTACAATTCCTAGTGTAGCAGTAAACCTAGTGTACAATTCCTAGTGTAGCTGTAAACCTAGTGTACACCTCCTAGTTTAGCAGATAACCTAGTGTACATTTCCTAATGTAGCAGATAACCTAGTGTATCAAATCAATGCCACCCCTAAAGCATGAAAACAAATTTCATCATGAGGAAGCTGCTAAAGCCACAGCACTGAACAAACAGTTTCAGTCTGACTTCAGCTCCAAATCTCCACTAAGACTTACCTCCATTTGTAAAATGAAAATTCAGGACACATATGGAAACCTGAATGGTCAATCCACGCCAAACATGAATGAGATCACAGTACGTTCAAATGGCATAGAGAAACTTCTCAATAACCTGAACCCCCACAAGGCTAGTGGTCCTGACCTAATTAAGCCAATCATACTTAAAACCCTGTCTAAAGAACTCTCACCTATCCTTGAAGTCTTATTCCAAAAATCCCTCAACGAAGGATCACTGCCTGCCCAGTGGAAGTCAGCAAATGTTGCTCCCATTTACAAAAAAGTGGACAAGTCAAACCCCGCCAACTATAGGCCTATCTCACTGACATGTGTTCTATGCAAGGTACTTGAACATATAGTTTCCTCCTCGATAGCAAAACACTTCACTAACCACAGTATTCTGTACCATTTGCAGCATGGTTTTAGAGAAAAACGGTCATGCGTGACCCAATTAGTAATGCTAGTCAATCACTTGGTTACCTCTGTCTACAATAAGCATCAGGTAGATCTAATCCTATTAGACTTCAGTAAGGCTTTCGATAAGGTCAATCACGAGAAAGTACTACTAAAAATGCATGAATATGGAGTCAGAGGTCAAACATTAAGGTGGATTAAGAGTTTTCTAGATAATAGACTCCAGTCAGTTGTCCTTAATGGTACTAGTTCAGAGGCCATTCCGGTGTCCTCTGGAGTCCCACAGGGATCCGTACTTGGACCCCTGCTTTTCCTAGCCTACATAAACGACCTCCCACAAAACATCAGTTCCAAAGTCCGCATCTTTGCAGATGATACTGCAGTATATCTATCACTGACATCTGCAAATGAATCGGTCACACTCCAAAATGATCTTAAGAGATTAGAAGAGTGGGAGTTGGAGTGGGACATGGAATTTAACCCCTCCAAATGTCAAGTTATCCACGTCACCAGAAGGAAACATCCTATTCCCAGCAATTATAAACCCCATGGAGTCCTACTTGAGTCGGTCACCTCAGCCAAATACCTTGGCGTGGATATCTCAAATAACCTGTCATGGGACACCCACATAAAAAGGTCAACAAAGAAAGCAAACCAAACATTAGGATTTCTACGTAGAAACCTCCAGGTCAAATCTGAACCCCTTAAGACCATGGCTTACCAGACATTAGTGAGACCCCAGCTTGAATATGGCTCCGAGATCTGGTCGCCCCATACCCAAATATTGATAGACCAAATTGAAGGTGTCCAGCGAAGAGCAGCCCGTTGGATAAAGGCTGACTTCTATCGTACCTCTAGTGTTACAGACATGCTACATTCCCTAAATCTACGCAGACTAGATCAACGGCGTATTGACAATAGGTTATCCCTTATGTATAACATTCATAATGATCTTGTTGCTATTCCCATTGAAAATTACCTAGTTCCCCTCTCCCGTCCTACTCGCCATTGCCATTCCTTAAGCTATAGGTTAATTACAGCAACTACAGACTACTACAAGTTCTCCTTCTTTCCAAGAACAATCTATCATTGGAACCACCTCCCTCCTGACATTGTCCATCTCCCTACCATAGAGCAATTCAATACGGCAGTTTGCCATACGTCTACGTCCCCGCGAGGGGTTCGACATTAAAGGAAGATAGATAGATAGATAGTGTACAATTCCTAGTGTAGCAGATAACCTAGTGTACAATTCCTAGTGTAGCAGAAAACCTAAACCTAGTGTACAATTCCTAGTGTAGCAGATAACCTAATGTACAATTCATAGTGTAGCAGATAACCTATTGTACACTTCCTAGTGTAGCAGATAATCTAGTGTACAATTCCTAGTGTAGAAGATAAACTAGTGTACAATTCCTAGTGTAGCAGATAACCTAGTATACAATTCCTAGTGTAGCAGATAACCTAGCTTACACGCCCTAGTGTAGCAGATAACCTAGTGTAGCAGATAACTTAATGGTCAATTCCTAGTGTATCAGATAACCTAGTGTACAATTCCTAGTGTAGCAGATAACCTAGTATACACTTCCTAGTGTAGCAGATAACCTAGTGTTCACGCCCTAGTGTAGCAGATAACCTAGTGGAGCAGATAACCTAGAGTAGCAGATAACCTAATGTACAATTCCGAGTGTAGAAGATAAACTAGTATACAATTCCTAGTGTAGCAGATAACCTAGTGTACAATTCCTAGTGTAGCAGATTATCTAATGTACACTTCCTAGTGTAGCAGATAACATAGTGTACAATTCCTAGTGTAGCAGATAACCTAATGTACAATTCCTAGTATACAAGATAACCTAGTGTACAATTCCTAGTGTAGCAGATAACCTAGTGTACAATTCCTAGTGTAGCAGATAACATAGTGTACAATTCCTAGTGTACAATTCCTAGTTTAGCAGATAACCTAGTGTACAATTCCTAGTGAACAATTCCTAGTGTAGCAGATAACCGAGTGTAAAATTCCTAGTGTACAATTCCTAGTGTAGCAGATAACCTAGTGTACAATTCCTAGTGTACCAGATAACATAGTGTACAATTCCTAGTGTAGCAGTAAACCTAGTGTACAATTCCTAGTGTAGCAGTAAACCTAGTGTACACCTCCTAGTTTAGCAGATAACATAGTGTACAATTCCTAGTGTAGCAGATAACCTAGTGTACAATTCCTAGTGTAGCAGATAACCTAGTGTACAATTCCTAGTGTAGCAGATAACCTAGTGTACAATTCCTAGTGTAACAGATAACCTAGTATACACTTCCTAGAGTGGCAGATAACCTAGTGTTCACGCCCTAGTGTAGCAGATAACCTAGTGTAGCAGATAACCTAGTGTAGCAGATAACCTAATGTACAATTCCGAGTGTAGAAGATAAACTAGTATATAATTCCTAGTGTAGCAGACGACCTAGTGTACAATTCCTAGTGTAGCAGATAACCTAGTGTACACTTCCTAGTGTAGCAGATGACCTAGTGTACAATTCCTAGTGTAGCAGATAACCTAGTGTACAATTCCTAGTGTAGCAGATAACCTAGTATACAATTCCTAGTGTAGCAGATAGCCTAGTGTACACGCCCTAGTGTAGCAGACAACAGAGTGTAGCAGATAACCTAGTGTAGCAGATAACCTAATATACAATTCCGAGTGTAGAAGATATACTAGTATACAATTCCTAGTGTAGCAGATGACCTAGTGTACAATTCCTAATGTAGCAGATAACCTAGTGTACAATTCCTAGTGTATCAGATTATTTAGTGTACACTTCCTAGTGTAGCAGATAACCTAATGTACAATTCCTAGTATACAAGATAACCTAGTGTACAATTCCTAGTGTAGCAGATCACCTAGTGTACAATTCCTAGTGTAGCAGATAACCTAGTGTACAATTCCTAGTGTGGCAGATAACCTAATATACAATTCCTAGTGTGGCAGATAACCTAGTGTACAATTCCTAGTGTAGCAGATAACCTAGTGTACAATTCCTAGTGTAGCAGATAACCTAATGTACAATTCATGCTGTAGCAGATAAACTAATGTACAATTACTAGTATACAAGATAACCTAGTGTACAATTCCTAGTGTAACAGATAACCTAATGTACAATTACTAGTGTAGCAGATAACCTAGTGTACAATTCCTAGTGTAGCAGATAACCTAGTGTACACTTCCTAGTATAGCAGATAACCTAGTGAACAATTCCTAGTGTACAATTCCTAGTGTAGCAGATAACTTAGTGTACACTTGCTAGTATAGCAGATAACATAACGTACCATCCTAGTGTAAAAGATAACATAGTGTACAATTCCTAGTGTAGCAGATAACATAATGTACAATCCCAGTGTAGCAGATAACATAGTGTACAATTCCTAGTGTGGCAGATAACCTAATGTATAATTCGTAGTGTGGCAGATAACCTAGTGTACAATTCCTAGTGTGGCAGATAACCTAATGTATAATTCTTAGTGTGGCAGATAACCTAGTGTACAATTCCTAGTGTAGCAGATAACCTAGTGAACAATTCCTAGTGTAGCAGATAACCTAGTGTTCAATTCCTTGTGTGGCAGATAACCTAGTGTATAATTCTTAGTGTGGCAGATAACCTAGTGTTCAATTCCTAGTGTAGCAGATAACCTAGTGTTCAATTCCTTGTGTGGCAGATAACCTAGTGTACAATTCCTAGTGTAGCAGATAACCTAGTGTACAATTCCTAGTGTAGCAGACGACCTAGTGTTCAATTCCTAGTGTAGCAGATAACCTAGTGTACAATTCCTAGTGTAGCAGACGACCTAGTGTTCAATTCCTAGTGTAGCAGATAACCTAGTGTACAATTCCTAGTGTAGCAGATAACCTAGTGTACACGCTCTAGTGTAGCAGATAACCTAGTGTAGCAGATAACCTAATGTACAATTCCGAGTGTAGAAGATAAACTAGTATACAATTCCTAGTGTTGCAGATGACCTAGTGTACACTTCCTAGTGTAGCAGATAACATAGTGTACAATTCCTAGTGTAGCAGATAACCTAATGTACAATTCCTAGTGTAGCAGATAACCTAATGTACAATTCCTAGTATACAAGATAATCTAGTGTACAAGTCCTAGTGTAGCAGATAACCTACTGTACAATTCCTAGTTTAGCGCATACTCTAGTGTAGCACGTAACCTAGTGTACAATTCCTAGTGTAGCAGATAACCTAATGTACAATTCCTAGTGTAGCAGATAACCTAGTGTACAATTCCTAGTGTAGCAGATAACCTAGTGTAGCGGATAACCTAGTACACATTTCCTAGTGTAGCAGATAACCTAATGTACACATGCTAGTGTAGCAGATAACATAGTGTACACTTCCTAGTGTAGCAGATAACCTAATGTACAATTCCTACTGTAGCAGATAACCTAATGTACACTTCCTAGTGTAGCAGATAACCTAGTGTACAATTCCTAGTTTAGTGCATAATCTAGTGTAGCAGATAACCTAGTGTACAATTCCTAGTGTAGCAGATAACCTAGTGTAGCGGATAACCTAGTACACATTTCCTAGTGTAGCAGATAACCTAATGTACACATGCTAGTGTAGCAGATAACATAGTGTACAATTCCTAGTGTAGCAGATAACATAATGTACAATCCCAGTGTAGCAGATAACATAGTGTACAATTCCTAGTGTGGCAGATAACCTAATGTATAATTCTTAGTGTGGCAGATAACCTAGTGTACAATTCCTAGTGTAGCAGATAACCTAGTGTACAATTCCTAATGTAGCAGATAACCTAGTGTACATCTCCTAGTGTAGCAGATGACATAAGGTACAACACCTAGTGTAGCAGATAACATAGTGTACACGCCCTAGTGTAGCAGATAACATAGTGTAGCTGATAACCTAGTGTAGCAGATAACCTAATGTACAATTCCGAGTGTAGAAGATAAACTAGTATACAATTTCTAGTGTAGCAGATCACATAGTGAACAATTCCTAGTGTAGCAGATAACCTAGTGTACAATTCCTAGTGTAGCAGATAACATAGTGTACAATTCATAGTGTAGCAGATAACCTAGTATACAATTCCTAGTGTAGCAGATAACCTAGTGTACACGCCCTAGTGTAGCAGATAACCTAGTGTAGCAGATAACCTAGTGTAGCAGATAACCTAATGTACAATATCGAGTGTAGAAGATAAACTAGTATACAATTCCTAGTGTAGTAGATGACATAGTGTACAATTCCTAGTGTATCAGATAACTTAGTGTACACTTCCTAGTGTAGCAGATAACATAGTGTACAATTCCTAGTGTAGCAGATAACCTAATGTACACTTCCTACTGTAGCAGATAACCTAATGTACAATACCTAGTGTAGCAGATAACCTAGTGTACAATTCCTAATGTAGCAGATAACATAGTGTACAATTCCTAGTGTACAATTCCTAGTTTAGCAGATAACCTAGTGTACAATTCCTAGTGAACAATTCCTAGTGTAGCAGATAACCGAGTGTAAAATTCCTAGTGTACAATTCCTAGTGTAGCAGATAACCTAGTGTACAATTCCTAGTGTACCAGATAACATAGTGTACAATTCCTAGTGTAGCAGTAAACCTAGTGTACAATTCCTAGTGTAGCAGTAAACCTAGTGTACACCTCCTAGTTTAGCAGATAACATAGTGTACAATTCCTAGTGTAGCAGATAACCTAGTGTACAATTCCTAGTGTAGCAGATAACCTAGTGTACAATTCCTAGTGTAGCAGATAACCTAGTGTACAATTCCTAGTGTAACAGATAACCTAGTATACACTTCCTAGAGTAGCAGATAACCTAGTGTTCACGCCCTAGTGTAGCAGATAGCCTAGTGTAGCAGATAACCTAGTGTAGCAGATAACCTAATGTACAATTCCGAGTGTAGAAGATAAACTAGTATACAATTCCTAGTGTTGCAGATGACCTAGTGTACACTTCCTAGTGTAGCAGATAACATAGTGTACAATTCCTAGTGTAGCAGATAACCTAATGTACAATTCCTAGTGTAGCAGATAACCTAATGTACAATTCCTAGTATACAAGATAATCTAGTGTACAAGTCCTAGTGTAGCAGATAACCTACTGTACAATTCCTAGTTTAGCGCATACTCTAGTGTAGCACGTAACCTAGTGTACAATTCCTAGTGTAGCAGATAACCTAATGTACAATTCCTAGTGTAGCAGATAACCTAGTGTACAATTCCTAGTGTAGCAGATAACCTAGTGTAGCGGATAACCTAGTACACATTTCCTAGTGTAGCAGATACCTAATGTACACATGCTAGTGTAGCAGATAACATAGTGTACACTTCCTAGTGTAGCAGATAACCTAATGTACAATTCCTACTGTAGCAGATAACCTAATGTACACTTCCTAGTGTAGCAGATAACCTAGTGTACAATTCCTAGTTTAGTGCATAATCTAGTGTAGCAGATAACCTAGTGTACAATTCCTAGTGTAGCAGATAACCTAGTGTAGCGGATAACCTAGTACACATTTCCTAGTGTAGCAGATAACCTAATGTACACATGCTAGTGTAGCAGATAACATAGTGTACAATTCCTAGTGTAACATATAACATAGTGTACAATTCCTAGTGTAGCAGATAACCTAATGTACAATTCATGCTGTAGCAGATAACCTAATGTACAATTCCTAGTATACAAGATAACCTAATGTACAATTCCTACTGTAGCAGATAACCTAGTGTACAATTCCTAGTATAGCAGATAACCTAGTGTACAATTCCTAGTGTAGCAGATAACCTAGTGTACAATTTCTAGTGTAGCAGATAACCTAGTGTACACTTCCTGGAATAGCAGTAAACCTAGTGTACAATTCCTAGTGTACAATTCCTAGTGTAGCAGATAACCTAATGTACAATTCCTACTGTAGCAGATAACCTAATATACAATTCCTAGTGTAGCAGATAACCTAATATACAATTCCTAGTATACAAGATAACCTAGTGTACACATCCTAGTGTAGCAGATAACCTAATGTACAATTCCTAGTGTAGCAGATAACATAGTGTACATGCCCTAGTGTAGCAGATAACATAGTGTACAATTCCTAGTGTAGCAGATAAACTAGTGTACAATTCCTAGTGTAGCAGATAACCTAGTGAACAATTCCTAGTGTAGCAGATAACCTAGTGTACAATTCCTCGTGTAGCAGATAACCTAGTGTACACTTCCTAGTGTATCAGATAACCTATTTGTGCACTCACTAGTTGGGACGAAGTACAAGACACGCCATTGTTATGGTTTCTTGTTGTTTATTCGTCTACCTCAATTCCAGAGACCTTGGGTAGGTACGATGAACTGTAAAATGACAAAGAGCCCATTATAGTTCATGTGTAACACAATAAAAAGTAGATCAGTTCATGATCAGAAAACTCTTTAAGGCCAATGCTCAGAATAACTAAACATAAATTGATATCAAGTATATGTGCAGCCAATCCGAGCCCAGTGAAGTTCAAAAGGTCCAGTGAAAACATTGTTATTTACTAGAAATACTTAAAACAATGGATGCAATGCCAGAGTTGTCGAAACACGAACTGTTCTATATTCTTTACTGTAAAGTTCAACAATAACCCAAAATAACTAATTATTTCAATCAAAAAATAGTAATACTAAATTACTTCTACAAATCAGCTGAAGAAACACCAAGGCAACTGTCCCATTATCTACAAGACAGTTGCACTGATAGTATACCAACCGCACTTACAGTTTAAATCCGGCACAACATAGGTAAACCTTTACATGTGTCTACGAGTACATAATCACAAACACAGCAAACGCAGAACTATGAGCAAAGCACATGTGAAAACACTGGAAACATCTACGTTTGTTTAATTAATATAGCTTGATTATTTGGATTGAGCTACACTATTCATTTAGTTTCAGGTAATTAAAAAGTCAGGAGACCTTTTCTCCAAGAGGGGGAACTAT
>CM026387.1:173267-191887 GCA_014843695.1 Archivesica marissinica
GGTGGCACAGTATATATTTGATAGCTAACTCCTTTGACTCCTAATGTTTCGCGGGTGGCACAGTATATATTTGATAGCTAACTCCTTTGACTCCCTTAATGTTTCGCGGGTGGCACAGTATATAATTGATAGCTAACTCCTTTGACCCCCCCTAATGTTTCGCGGGTGGCACAGTATATATTTGAGAGCTAACTCCTTGTTTCGTGGGTGGCGAAGTATATATTTGAGAGCTAACTCCTTTGACCCCCCTAATGTTTCGCGGGTGACATAGTATATATTTGAGAGCTAACTCCTTGTTTCGCGGGTGGCACAGTATATATTTGAGAGCTAACTCCTTTGACCCCCCTAATGTTTCGCTGGTGGCACAGTATATATTTTTTAGAGCTAACTCTTTTGACCCCCCCCCCTAATGTTTCACGGGTGGCACAGTATATATTTGATAGCTAACTCCTTTGACTCCCCTAATGTTTCGCGGGTGACACAGTATATATTTGAGAGCTAACTCCTTTGACTCCTCTAATGTTTCACGGATGGCACAGTATATATTTGATAGCTAACTCCTTTGACCCCCCTAATGTTTCACGGATGGCACAGTATATATTTCATAGCTAACTCCTTTGAATCCCCTAATGTTTCACGGATGGCACAGTATATATTTGAGAGCTAACTCCTTTGACCCCCCTAATGTTTCGCGGGTGACATAGTATATATTTGAGAGCTAACTCCTTTGACCCCCCTAATGTTTCGCGGGTGACATACTATATATTTGATAGTTAAATCCTTTGACTCCCCTAATGTTTCGCGGGTGACATAGTATATATTTGAGAGCTAACTCCTTTGACCCCCCTAATGTTTCGCGGGTGGCAAGTATATATTTGAGAGCTAACTCCTTTGACTCCCCTAATGTTTCGCGGGTGGCACAGTATATATTTGAGAGCTAACTCCTTTGACCCCCCTAATGTTTCGCGGGTGGCACAGTATATATTTGATAGCTAACTCCTTACTCCTAATGTTTCGCGGGTGGCACAGTATATATTTGATAGCTAACTCCTTTGACTCCCTTAATGTTTCGCGGGTGGCACAGTATATATTTGATAGCTAACTCCTTTGACCCCCCTAATGTTTCGCGGGTGGCACAGTATATATTTGATAGCTAACTCCTTTGACTCCCTTAATGTTTCGCGGGTGGCACAGTATATATTTGAGAGCTAACTCCTTTGACTCCCCTAATGTTTCGCGGGTGGCACAGTATATATATGATAGCTAACTCCTTTGACTCCCCTAATGTTTCGCGGGTGGCACAGTATATATTTGAGAGCTAACTCCTTTGACTCCCCTAATGTTTCGCGGGTGGCACAGTATATATATGATAGATAACTCATTTGACTCCCCTAATGTTTCGCGGGTGGCACAGTATATATTTGAGAGTTAACTCCTTTGACCCCCCCTAATGTTTCGCGGGTGGCACAGTATATATTTGGGAGCTAACTCCTTTGACCCCCCCTAGTGTTTTGCGGGTGGCACAGTATATATTTGAGAGCTACCTCCTTTGACCCCCCCCTAATGTTTCGTGGGTGGCACAGTATATATTTGTTTGCTAACTCCTTTGACTCCCCTAATGTTTCACGGGTGACACAGTATATCTTTGAGAGCTAATTCCTTGTTAGCGGGTGGCACAGTATATATTTGATAGCTAACTCCTTTGACTCCCCTAATGTTTCGCGGGTGGCACAGTATATATTTGAGAGCTAACTCCTTTGAACCCCCTTAATGTTTCGCGGGTGGCACGGTATATATTTGAGAGCTAACTCATTTGACCCCCCTAATGTTTCGCGGGTGGCACAGTATATATTTGATAGCAAACTCCTTTGACCCCTCCTAATGTTTCGCGGGTGGCACAGTATATATTTGAGAGCTAACTCCTTTGACCCCCTCTAATGTTTCGCGGGTGGCACAGTATATATTTGAGAGCTAACTCCTTTGACCCCCCTAATGTTTCGCGGGTGGCACAGTATATATTTGATAGCTAACTCCTTACTCCTAATGTTTCGCGGGTGGCACAGTATATATTTGATAGCTAACTCCTTTGACTCCCTTAATGTTTCGCGGGTGGCACAGTATATATTTGAGAGCTAACTCCTTTGACTCCCCTAATGTTTCGCGGGTGGCACAGTATATATTTGATAGCTAACTCCTTTGACTCCCCTAATGTTTCGCGGGTGGCACAGTATATATTTGAGAGCTAACTCCTTTGACTCCCCTAATGTTTCGCGGGTGGCACAGTATATATTTGATAGCTAACTCATTTGACTACCCTAATGTTTCGCGGGTGGCACAGTATATATTTGGGAGCTAACTCCTTTGACCCCCCTAGTGTTTTGCGGGTGGCACAGTATATATTTGAGAGTTACCTCCTTTGACCCCCCCCCCTAATGTTTCATGGGTGGCACAGTATATATTTGATAGCTAACTCCTTTGACTCCCCTAATGTTTCACGGGTGACACAGTATATCTTTGAGAGCTAATTCCTTGTTAGCGGGTGGCACAGTATATATTTGAGAGCTAACTCCTTATTTCGTGGGTGGCGAAGTATATATTTGAGAGCTAACTCCTTTGACCCCCCTAATGTTTCGCGGGTGACATAGTATATATTTGAGAGCTAACTCCTTGTTTCGCGGGTGGCACAGTATATATTTGAGAGCTAACTCCTTTGACCACCCCCTAATGTTTCGCGGGTGGCACAGTATATATTTGAGAGCTAACTCCTTTGACCCCCCCCTAATGTTTCGCGGGTGGCACAGTATATATTTGAGAGCTAACTCCTTTGACCCCCCTAATGTTTCGCGGGTGGCACAGTATATATTTGAGAGCTAACTCCTTTGACTCCCCTAATGTTTCGCGGGTGGCACAGTATATATTTGAGAGCTAACTCCTTTGACCCCCCTAATGTTTCGCGGGTGGCACAGTATATATTTGATAGCTAACTCCTTACTCCTAATGTTTCGCGGGTGGCACAGTATATATTTGATAGCTAACTCCTTTGACTCCCTTAATGTTTCGCGGGTGGCACAGTATATAATTGATAGCTAACTCCTTTGACCCCCCCTAATGTTTCGCGGGTGGCACAGTATATATTTGAGAGCTAACTCCTTGTTTCGTGGGTGGCGAAGTATATATTTGAGAGCTAACTCCTTTGACCCCCCTAATGTTTCGCGGGTGACATAGTATATATTTGAGAGCTAACTCCTTGTTTCGCGGGTGGCACAGTATATATTTGAGAGCTAACTCCTTTGACCACCCCCTAATGTTTCGCGGGTGGCACAGTATATATTTGAGAGCTAACTCCTTTGACCCCCCCTAATGTTTCACGGGTGGCACAGTATATATTTGATAGCTAACTCCTTTGACTCCCCTAATGTTTCGCGGGTGACACAGTATATATTTGAGAGCTAACTCCTTTGACTCCTCTAATGTTTCACGGATGGCACAGTATATATTTGATAGCTAACTCCTTTGACCCCCCTAATGTTTCACGGATGGCACAGTATATATTTCATAGCTAACTCCTTTGAATCCCCTAATGTTTCACGGATGGCACAGTATATATTTGAGAGCTAACTCCTTTGACCCCCCTAATGTTTCGCGGGTGACATAGTATATATTTGAGAGCTAACTCCTTTGACCCCCCTAATGTTTCGTGGGTGACACAGTATATATTTGATAGCTAACTCCTTTGACTCCCCTAATGTTTCGCGGGTGACTCAGAATATATTTGATAGCTAACTCCTTTGACTCCCCTAATGTTTCGCGGGTGACATAGTATATATTTGATAGTTAAATCCGTTGACTCCCCTAATGTTTCGCGGGTGACATAGTATATATTTGAGAGCTAACTCCTTTGACCCCCCTAATGTTTCGCGGGTGGCACAGTATATATTTGAGAGCTAACTCCTTTGACTCCCCTAATGTTTCGCGGGTGGCACAGTATATATTTGAAAGCTAACTCCTTTGACCACCCTAATGTTTCGCGGGTGGCACAGTATATATTTGAGAGCTAACTCCTTTGACCCACCTAATATTTCGCGGGTGGCACAGTATATATTTGATAGCTAACTCCTTTGAATCCCCTAATGTTTCACGGTTGGCACAGTATATATTTGAGAGCTAACTCCTTTGACCCCCCTAATGTTTCGCGGGTGACATAGTATATATTTGAGAGCTAACTCCTTGTTTCGCGGGTGGCACAGTATATATTTGAGAGCTAACTCATTGTTTCGCGGGTGGCACAGTATATATTTGAGAGCTAACTCCTTTGACCACCCCCTAATGTTTCGCGGGTGGCACAGTATATATTTGAGAGCTAACTCCTTTGACCACCCCCTAATGTTTCACGGGTGGCACAGTATATATTTGATATCTAACTCCTTTGACTCCCCTAATGTTTCGCGGGTGACACAGTATATATTTGAGAGCTAACTCCTTTGACTCCTCTAATGTTTCGTGGGTGGCACAGTATATATTTCATAGATAACTCCTTTGAATCCCCTAATGTTTCGCGGGTGACATAGTATATATTTGAGAGCTAACTCCTTGTTTCGCGGGTAGCACAGTATATATTTGAGAGCTAACTCCTTTGACCACCCCCTAATGTTTCGCGGGTGGCACAGTATATATTTGAGAGCTAACTCCATTGACCCCCCCATAATGTTTCACGGGTGGCACAGTATATATTTGATAGCTAACTCCTTTGACTCCCCTAATGTTTCGCGGGTGACACAGTATATATTTGAGAGCTAACTCCTTTGAATCCTCTAATGTTTCACGGATGGCACAGTATATATTTGATAGCTAACTCCTTTCATCCCCCTAATGTTTCACGGATGGCACAGTATATATTTCATAGCTAACTCCTTTGAATCCCCTAATGTTTCACGGATGGCACAGTATATATTTGAGAGCTAACTCCTTTGACCCCCCTAATGTTTCGCGGGTGACATAGTATATATTTGAGAGCTAACTCCTTTGACCCCCCTAATGTTTCGTGGGTGACACAGTATATATTTGATAGCTAACTCCTTTGACTCCCCTAATGTTTCGCGGGTGGCACGGTATATATTTGAGAGCTAACTCATTTGACCCCCCTAATGTTTCGCGGGTGGCACAGTATATATTTGATAGCAAACTCCTTTGACCCCTCCTAATGTTTCGCGGGTGGCACAGTATATATTTGAGAGCTAACTCCTTTGACCCCCTCTAATGTTTCGCGGGTGGCACAGTATATATTTGAGAGCTAACTCCTTTGACTCCTCTAATTTTTCACGGATGGCACAGTATATATTTGATAGCTAACTCCTTTGAATCCCCTAATGTTTCACGGATGGCACAGTATATATTTGAGAGCTAACTCCTTTGACCCCCCTAATGTTTCGCGGGTGACATAGTATATATTTGAGAGCTAACTCCTTTGACCCCCCTAATGTTTCGTGGGTGACACAGTATATATTTGATAGCTAACTCCTTTGACTCCCCTAATGTTTCGCGGGTGACTCAGAATATATTTGATAGCTAACTCCTTTGACTCCCCTAATGTTTCGCGGGTGACATAGTATATATTTGATAGTTAAATCATTTGACTCCCCTAATGTTTCGCGGGTGACATAGTATATATTTGAGAGCTAACTCCTTAGACCCCCCTAATGTTTCGCGGGTGGCACAGGATATATTTGAGAGCTAACTCCTTTGACTCCCCTAATGTTTCACGGGTGGCACAATATATATTTGAAAGCTAACTCCTTTGACCCCCCTAATGTTTCGCGGGTGGCACAGTATATATTTGAGAGCTAACTCCTTTGACCCCCCTAATATTTCGCGGGTGGCACAGTATATATTTGATAGCTAACTCCTTTGAATCCCCTAATGTTTCACGGATGGCACAGTATATATTTGAGAGCTAACTCCTTTGACCCCCCTAATATTTCGCGGGTGACATAGTATATATTTGATAGCTAACTCCTTGTTTCGCGGGTGGCACAGTATATATTTGATAGCTAACTCCTTGTTTCGCGGGTGGCATAGTATATATTTGAGAGCTAATTCCTTGTTTCGCGGGTGGCACAGTATATATTTGAGAGCTAACTCCTTTGACCACCCCCTAATGTTTCACGGGTGGCACAGTATATATTTGATAGCTAACTCCTTTGACTCCCCTAATGTTTCGCGGGTGACACAGTATATATTTTAGAGCTAACTCCTTTGACTCCTCTAATGTTTCACGGATGGCACAGTATATATTTGATAGCTAACTCCTTTGACCCCCCTAATGTTTCACGGATGGCACAGTATATATTTCATAGATAACTCCTTTGAATCCCCTAATGTTTCACGGATGGCACAGTATATATTTGAGAGCTAACTCCTTTGAACCCCCTAATGTTTCGCGGGTGGCACAGTATATATTTGACAGTTAACTCCTTTGAACCCCCCTAATGTTTCGAGGGTGGCACAGTATATATTTGAGAGCTAACTCCTTGTTTCGTGGGTGGCGAAGTATATATTTGAGAGCTAACTCCTTTGACCCCCCTAATGTTTCGCGGGTGGCATAGTATATATTTGAGAGCTAACTCTTGTTTCGCGGGTGGCACAGTATATATTTGAGAGCTAACTCCTTTGACCACCCCATAATGTTTCGCAGGTGGCACAGTATATATTTGAGAGCTAACTCCTTTGACCCCCCACCCCCTAATGTTTCACGGGTGGCACATTATATATTTGATAGCTAACTCCTTTGACTCCCCTAATGTTTCGCGGGTGACACAGTATATATTTGAGAGCTAACTCCTTTGACTCCTCTAATGTTTCACGGATGGCACAGTATATATTTGATAGCTAACTCCTTTGACCCCCCTAATGTTTCACGGATGGCACAGTATATATTTCATAGCTAACTCCTTTGAATCCCCTAATGTTTCACGGATGGCACAGTATATATTTGAGAGCTAACTCCTTTGACTCCCCTAATGTTTCGCGGGTGACAGAGTATATATTTGAGAGCTAACTCCTTTGACTCCCCTAATGTTTCGCGGGTGGCACAGTATATATTTGATAGCTAACTCCTTTGACTCCCCTAATGTTTCGCGGGTGGCACAGTATATATTTGAGAGTTAATTCCTTTGACCCCCCCTAATGTTTCGCGGGTGGCACAGTATATATTTGGGAGCTAACTCCTTTGACCTCCCTAGTGTTTTGCGGGTGGCACAGTATATATTTGAGAGCTACCTCCTTTGACCCCCCCCCTAATGTTTCGTGGGTGGCACATTATATATTTGATAGATAACTCCTTTGACTCCCCTAATGTTTCACGGGTGACACAGTATATCTTTGAGAGCTAATTCCTTGTTAGCGGGTGGCACAGTATATATTTGAGAGCTAACTCCTTTGAACCCCCCTAATGTTTCGCGGGTGGCACGGTATATATTTGAGAGCTAACTCATTTGACCCCCCTAATGTTTCGCGGGTGGCACAGTATATATTTGATAGCAAACTCCTTTGACCCCTCCTAATGTTTCGCGGGTGGCACAGTATATATTTGAGAGCTAACTCCTTTGACCCCCTCTAATGTTTCGCGGGTGGCACAGTATATATTTGAGAGCTAACTCCTTTGACCCCCCTAATGTTTCGCGGGTGGCACAGTATATATTTGATAGCTAACTCCTTACTCCTAATGTTTCGCGGGTGGCACAGTATATATTTGATAGCTAACTCCTTTGACTCCCCTAATGTTTCGCGGGTGGCACAGTATATATTTGAGAGCTAACTCCTTTGACTCCCCTAATGTTTCGCGGGTGGCACAGTATATATTTGATAGCTAACTCCTTTGACTCCCTTAATGTTTCGCGGGTGGCACAGTATATAATTGATAGCTAACTCCTTTGACCCCCCCTAATGTTTCGCGGGTGGCACAGTATATATTTGAGAGCTAACTCCTTGTTTCGTGGGTGGCGAAGTATATATTTGAGAGCTAACTCCTTTGACCCCCCTAATGTTTCGCGGGTGACATAGTATATATTTGAGAGCTAACTCCTTGTTTCGCGGGTGGCACAGTATATATTTGAGAGCTAACTCCTTTGACCACCCCCTAATGTTTCGCTGGTGGCACAGTATATATTTGAGAGCTAACTCTTTTGACCCCCCCCCCTAATGTTTCACGGGTGGCACAGTATATATTTGATAGCTAACTCCTTTGACTCCCCTAATGTTTCGCGGGTGACACAGTATATATTTGAGAGCTAACTCCTTTGACTCCTCTAATGTTTCACGGATGGCACAGTATATATTTGATAGCTAACTCCTTTGACCCCGCTAATGTTTCACGGATGGCACAGTATATATTTCATAGCTAACTCCTTTGAATCCCCTAATGTTTCACGGATGGCACAGTATATATTTGAGAGCTAACTCCTTTGACCCCCCTAATGTTTCGCGGGTGACATAGTATATATTTGAGAGCTAACTCCTTTGACCCCCCTAATGTTTCGCGGGTGACATACTATATATTTGATAGTTAAATCCTTTGACTCCCCTAATGTTTCGCGGGTGACATAGTTTATATTTGAGAGCTAACTCCTTTGACCCCCCTAATGTTTCGCGGGTGGCAAGTATATATTTGAGAGCTAACTTCTTTGACTCCCCTAATGTTTCGCGGGTGGCACAGTATATATTTGAAAGCTAACTCCTTTGACCCCCCTAATGTTTCGCGGGTGGCACAGTATATATTTGATAGCAAACTCCTTACTCCTAATGTTTCGCGGGTGGCACAGTATATATTTGATAGCTAACTCCTTTGACTCCCTTAATGTTTCGCGGGTGGCACAGTATATAATTGATAGCTAACTCCTTTGACCCCCCTAATGTTTCGCGGGTGGCACAGTATATATTTGATAGCTAACTCCTTTGACTCCATTAATGTTTCGTGGGTGGCACAGTATATATTTGAGAACTAACTCCTTTGACTCCCCTAATGTTTCGCGGGTGGCACAGTATATATATGATAGCTAACTCCTTTGACTCCCCTAATGTTTCGCGGGTGGCACAGTATATATTTGAGAGCTAACTCCTTTGACTCCCCTAATGTTTCGCGGGTGGCACAGTATATATATGATAGATAACTCATTTGACTCCCCTAATGTTTCGCGGGTGGCACAGTATATATTTGAGAGTTAACTCCTTTGACCCCCCCTAATGTTTCGCGGGTGGCACAGTATATATTTGGGAGCTAACTCCTTTGACCCCCCTAGTGTTTTGCGGGTGGCACAGTATATATTTGAGAGCTACCTCCTTTGACCCCCCCCTAATGTTTCGTGGGTGGCACAGTATATATTTGATAGCTAACTCCTTTGACTCCCCTAATGTTTCACGGGTGACACAGTATATCTTTGAGAGCTAATTCCTTGTTAGCGGGTGGCACAGTATATATTTGATAGCTAACTCCTTTGACTCCCCTAATGTTTCGCGGGTGGCACAGTATATATTTGAGAGCTAACTCCTTTGAACCCCCCTAATGTTTCGCGGGTGGCACGGTATATATTTGAGAGCTAACTCATTTGACCCCCCTAATGTTTCGCGGGTGGCACAGTATATATTTGATAGCAAACTCCTTTGACCCCTCCTAATGTTTCGCGGGTGGCACAGTATATATTTGAGAGCTAACTCCTTTGACCCCCTCTAATGTTTCGCGGGTGGCACAGTATATATTTGAGAGCTAACTCCTTTGACCCCCCTAATGTTTCGCGGGTGGCACAGTATATATTTGATAGCTAACTCCTTACTCCTAATGTTTCGCGGGTGGCACAGTATATATTTGATAGCTAACTCCTTTGACTCCCTTAATGTTTCGCGGGTGGCACAGTATATATTTGAGAACTAACTCCTTTGACTCCCCTAATGTTTCGCGGGTGGCACAGTATATATATGATAGCTAACTCCTTTGACTCCCCTAATGTTTCGCGGGTGGCACAGTATATATTTGAGAGCTAACTCCTTTGACTCCCCTAATGTTTCGCGGGTGGCACAGTATATATATGATAGATAACTCATTTGACTACCCTAATGTTTCGCGGGTGGCACAGTATATATTTGGGAGCTAACTCCTTTGACCCCCCTAGTGTTTTGCGGGTGGCACAGTATATATTTGAGAGCTACCTCCTTTGACCCCCCCTAATGTTTCGTGGGTGGCACAGTATATATTTGATAGCTAACTCCTTTGACTCCCCTAATGTTTCACGGGTGACACAGTATATTTTGAGAGCTAATTCTTTGCGGGTGGCACAGTATATATTTGAGAGCTAACTCCTTTTTCGTGGGTGGCGAGTATATATTTGAGAGCTAACTCCTTTGACCCCCCTAATGTTTCGCGGGTGACATAGTATATATTTGAGAGCTAACTCCTTGTTTCGCGGGTGGCACAGTATATATTTGAGAGCTAACTCCTTTGACCCCCCTAATGTTTCGCGGGTGGCACAGTATATATTTGAGAGCTAACTCCTTTGACCCCCCTAATGTTTCACGGGTGGCACAGTATATATTTGAGAGCTAACTCCTTTGACCCCCCTAATGTTTCGCGGGTGGCACAGTATATATTTGAGAGCTAACTCCTTTGACTCCCCTAATGTTTCGCGGGTGGCACAGTATATATTTGATAGCTAACTCCTTTGACCCCCCTAATGTTTCGCGGGTGGCACAGTATATATTTGATAGCTAACTCCTTACTCCTAATGTTTCGCGGGTGGCACAGTATATATTTGATAGCTAACTCCTTTGACTCCCCTAATGTTTCGCGGGTGGCACAGTATATATTTGATAGCTAACTCCTTTGACCCCCCTAATGTTTCGCGGGTGGCACAGTATATATTTGAGAGCTAACTCCTTTATATATTTGAGAGCTAACTCCTTTGACCCCCCTAATGTTTCGCGGGTGACACAGTATATATTTGAGAGCTAACTCCTTGTTTCGCGGGTGGCACAGTATATATTTGAGAGCTAACTCCTTTGACCCCCCTAATGTTTCGCGGGTGGCACAGTATATATTTGAGAGCTAACTCCTTTGACCCCCCTAATGTTTCGCGGGTGGCACAGTATATATTTGATAGCTAACTCCTTACTCCTAATGTTTCGCGGGTGGCACAGTATATATTTGATAGCTAACTCCTTTGACTCCCCTAATGTTTCGCGGGTGGCACAGTATATATTTGAGAGCTAACTCCTTTGACTCCCCTAATGTTTCGCGGGTGGCACAGTATATATTTGATAGCTAACTCCTTTGACTCCCCTAATGTTTCGCGGGTGGCACAGTATATATTTGAGAGCTAACTCCTTTGACTCCCCTAATGTTTCGCGGGTGGCACAGTATATATTTGATAGATAACTCATTTGACTCCCCTAATGTTTCGCGGGTGGCACAGTATATATTTGAGGCTAACTCCTTTGACCCCCCTAATGTTTCGCGGGTGGCACAGTATATATTTGAGAGCTAACTCCTTTGACCCCCCTAATGTTTCGCGGGTGGCACAGTATATATTTGAGAGCTACCTCCTTTGACCCCCCCCTAATGTTTCGTGGGTGGCACAGTATATATTTGATAGCTAACTCCTTTGACTCCCCTAATGTTTCACGGGTGACACAGTATATCTTTGAGAGCTAATTCCTTGTTAGCGGGTGGCACAGTATATATTTGATAGCTAACTCCTTTGACTCCCCTAATGTTTCGCGGGTGGCACAGTATATATTTGAGAGCTAACTCCTTTGAACCCCCCTAATGTTTCGCGGGTGGCACGGTATATATTTGAGAGCTAACTCATTTGACCCCCTAATGTTTCGCGGGTGGCACAGTATATATTTGATAGCAAACTCCTTTGACCCCTCCTAATGTTTCGCGGGTGGCACAGTATATATTTGAGAGCTAACTCCTTTGACCCCCTCTAATGTTTCGCGGGTGGCACAGTATATATTTGAGAGCTAACTCCTTTGACCCCCCTAATGTTTCGCGGGTGTAACAGTATATATTTGATAGCTAACTCCTTTGACTCCCTTAATGTTTCGCGGGTGGCACAGTATATATTTGAGAACTAACTCCTTTGACTCCCCTAATGTTTCGCGGGTGGCAGAGTATATATATGATAGCTAACTCCTTTGACTCCCCTAATGTTTCGCGGGTGGCACAGTATATATTTGAGAGCTAACTCCTTTGACTCCCCTAATGTTTCGCGGGTGGCACAGTATATATATGATAGATAACTCATTTGACTCCCCTAATGTTTCGCGGGTGGCACAGTATATATTTGAGAGTTAACTCCTTTGACCCCCCCTAATGTTTCGCGGGTGGCACAGTATATATTTGGGAGCTAACTCCTTTGACCCCCCCTAGTGTTTTGCGGGTGGCACAGTATATATTTGAGAGCTACCTCCTTTGACCCCCCCCTAATGTTTCGTGGGTGGCACAGTATATATTTGTTTGCTAACTCCTTTGACTCCCCTAATGTTTCACGGGTGACACAGTATATCTTTGAGAGCTAATTCCTTGTTAGCGGGTGGCACAGTATATATTTGATAGCTAACTCCTTTGACTCCCCTAATGTTTCGCGGGTGGCACAGTATATATTTGAGAGCTAACTCCTTTGAACCCCCTTAATGTTCGCGGGTGGCACGGTATATATTTGAGAGCTAACTCATTTGACCCCCCTAATGTTTCGCGGGTGGCACAGTATATATTTGATAGCAAACTCCTTTGACCCCTCCTAATGTTTCGCGGGTGGCACAGTATATATTTGAGAGCTAACTCCTTTGACCCCCTCTAATGTTTCGCGGGTGGCACAGTATATATTTGAGAGCTAACTCCTTTGACCCCCCTAATGTTTCGCGGGTGGCACAGTATATATTTGATAGCTAACTCCTTACTCCTAATGTTTCGCGGGTGGCACAGTATATATTTGATAGCTAACTCCTTTGACTCCCTTAATGTTTCGCGGGTGGCACAGTATATAATTGATAGCTAACTCCTTTGACCCCCCCTAATGTTTCGCGGGTGGCACAGTATATATTTGAGAGCTAACTCCTTGTTTCGGGGTGCGGTATATATTTGAGAGCTAACTCCTTTGACCCCCCTAATGTTTCGCGGGTGACACAGTATATATTTGAGAGCTAACTCCTTTGACTCCCCTAATGTTTCGCGGGTGGCACAGTATATATTTGAGAGCTAACTCCTTTGACTCCCCTAATGTTTCGCGGGTGGCACAGTATATATTTGATAGCTAACTCATTTGACTCCCCTAATGTTTCGCGGGTGGCACAGTATATATTTGAGAGCTAACTCCTTTGACCCCCCCTAATGTTTCGCGGGTGGCACAGTATATATTTGGGAGCTAACTCCTTTGACCCCCCTAGTGTTTTGCGGGTGGCACAGTATATATTTGAGAGCTACCTCCTTTGACCCCCCCTAATGTTTCGTGGGTGGCACAGTATATATTTGATAGCTAACTCCTTTGACTCCCCTAATGTTTCACGGGTGACACAGTATATTTTGAGAGCTAATTCTTGTTGCGGGTGGCACAGTATATATTTGATAGCTAACTCCTTTGACCCCCCTAATGTTTCGCGGGTGGCACAGTATATATTTGAGAGCTAACTCATTTGACCCCCCTAATGTTTCGCGGGTGGCACAGTATATATTTGATAGCAAACTCCTTTGACCCCTCCTAATGTTTCGCGGGTGGCACAGTATATATTTGAGAGCTAACTCCTTTGACCCCCTCTAATGTTTCGCGGGTGGCACAGTATATATTTGAGAGCTAACTCCTTTGACCCCCCTAATGTTTCGCGGGTGGCACAGTATATATTTGATAGCTAACTCCTTACTCCTAATGTTTCGCGGGTGGCACAGTATATATTTGATAGCTAACTCCTTTGACTCCCCTAATGTTTCGCGGGTGGCACAGTATATATTTGATAGCTAACTCCTTTGACTCCCCTAATGTTTCGCGGGTGGCACAGTATATATTTGAGAGCTAACTCCTTTGACCCCCCCTAATGTTTCGCGGGTGGCACAGTATATATTTGAGAGCTAACTCCTTGTTTCGTGGGTGGCGAAGTATATATTTGAGAGCTAACTCCTTTGACCCCCTAATGTTTCGCGGGTGACATAGTATATATTTGAGAGCTAACTCCTTGTTTCGCGGGTGGCACAGTATATATTTGAGAGCTAACTCCTTGTTTCACGGGTGGCACAGTATATATTTGAGAGCTAACTCCTTTGACCACCCCCTAATGTTTCGCGGGTGGCACAGTATATATTTGAGAGCTAACTCCTTTGACCCCCCCTAATGTTTCACGGGTGGCACAGTATATATTTGATAGCTAACTCCTTTGACTCCCCTAATGTTTCGCGGGTGACACAGTATATATTTGAGAGCTAACTCCTTTGACTCCTCTAATGTTTCACGGATGGCACAGTATATATTTGATAGCTAACTCCTTTGACCCCCCTAATGTTTCACGGATGGCACAGTATATATTTGATAGCTAACTCCTTTGAATCCCCTAATGTTTCACGGATGGCACAGTATATATTTGAGAGCTAACTCCTTTGACCCCCCTAATGTTTCGCGGGTGACATAGTATATATTTGAGAGCTAACTCCTTTGACCCCCCTAATGTTTCGCGGGTGACACAGTATATATTTGATAGCTAACTCCTTTGACTCCCCTAATGTTTCGCGGGTGGCACAGTATATATTTGATAGCTAACTCCTTTGACCCCCCTAATGTTTCGCGGGTGGCACAGTATATATTTGATAGCTAACTCCTTTGACTCCCCTAATGTTTCGCGGGTGGCACAGTATATATTTGAGAGCTAACTCCTTTGACCCCCTAATGTTTCGCGGGTGGCACAGTATATATTTGAGAGCAACTCCTTACTCCTAATGTTTCGCGGGTGGCACAGTATATATTTGAGAGCTAACTCCTTTGACCCCCCTAATGTTTCGCGGGTGGCACAGTATATATTTGAGAGCTAACTCCTTTGACCCCCCTAATGTTTCGCGGGTGGCACAGTATATATTTGATAGCTAACTCCTTTGAATCCCCTAATGTTTCGCGGGTGGCACAGTATATATTTGAGAGCTAACTCCTTTGACCCCCCCTAATGTTTCGCGGGTGGCACAGTATATATTTGATAGCTAACTCCTTTGACTCCCCTAATGTTTCGCGGGTGGCACAGTATATATTTGAGAGCTAACTCCTTTGACTCCTCTAATGTTTCGCGGGTGGCACAGTATATATTTGATAGCTAACTCCTTTGACCCCCCTAATGTTTCGCGGATGGCACAGTATATATTTGATAGCTAACTCCTTTGAATCCCCTAATGTTTCACGGATGGCACAGTATATATTTGAGAGCTAACTCCTTTGACCCCCCTAATGTTTCGCGGGTGACATAGTATATATTTGAGAGCTAACTCCTTTGACCCCCCTAATGTTTCGAGGGTGACACAGTATATATTTGATAGCTAACTCCTTTGACTCCCCTAATGTTTCGCGGGTGACTCAGAATATATTTGATAGCTAACTCCTTTGACTCCCCTAATGTTTCGCGGGTGACATAGTATATATTTGATAGTTAAATCCTTTGACTCCCCTAATGTTTCGCGGGTGACATAGTATATATTTGAGAGCTAACTCCTTTGACCCCCCTAATGTTTCGCGGGTGGCACAGTATATATTTGAGAGCTAACTCCTTTGACTCCCCTAATGTTTCGCGGGTGGCACAGTATATATTTGAAAGCTAACTCCTTTGACCCCCCTAATGTTTCGCGGGTGGCACAGTATATATTTGAGAGCTAACTCCTTTGACCCACCTAATATTTCGCGGGTGGCACAGTATATATTTGATAGCTAACTCCTTTGAATCCCCTAATGTTTCGCGGTTGGCACAGTATATATTTGAGAGCTAACTCCTTTGACCCCCCTAATGTTTCGCGGGTGACATAGTATATATTTGAGAGCTAACTCCTTGTTTCGCGGGTGGCACAGTATATATTTGAGAGCTAACTCATTGTTTCGCGGGTGGCACAGTATATATTTGAGAGCTAACTCCTTTGACCACCCCCTAATGTTTCGCGGGTGGCACAGTATATATTTGAGAGCTAACTCCTTTGACCCCCCCTAATGTTTCACGGGTGGCACAGTATATATTTGATATCTAACTCCTTTGACTCCCCTAATGTTTCGCGGGTGACACAGTATATATTTGAGAGCTAACTCCTTTGACTCCTCTAATGTTTCGTGGGTGGCACAGTATATATTTCATAGATAACTCCTTTGATCCCCTAATGTTTCGCGGGTGACATAGTATATATTTGAGAGCTAACTCCTTGTTTCGCGGGTAGCACAGTATATATTTGAGAGCTAACTCCTTTGACCACCCCCTAATGTTTCGCGGGTGGCACAGTATATATTTGAGAGCTAACTCCTTTGACCCCCCCTAATGTTTCACGGGTGGCACAGTATATATTTGATAGCTAACTCCTTTGACTCCCCTAATGTTTCGCGGGTGACACAGTATATATTTGAGAGCTAACTCCTTTGAATCCTCTAATGTTTCACGGATGGCACAGTATATATTTGATAGCTAACTCCTTTGACCCCCCTAATGTTTCACGGATGGCACAGTATATATTTCATAGCTAACTCCTTTGAATCCCCTAATGTTTCACGGATGGCACAGTATATATTTGAGAGCTAACTCCTTTGACCCCCCTAATGTTTCGCGGGTGACATAGTATATATTTGAGAGCTAACTCCTTTGACCCCCCTAATGTTTCGTGGGTGACACAGTATATATTTGATAGCTAACTCCTTTGACTCCCCTAATGTTTCGCGGGTGGCACAGTATATATTTGAGAGCTAACTCATTTGACCCCCCTAATGTTTCGCGGGTGGCACAGTATATATTTGATAGCTAACTCCTTTGACCCCTCCTAATGTTTCGCGGGTGGCACAGTATATATTTGAGAGCTAACTCCTTTGACCCCCCCTAATGTTTCGCGGGTGGCACAGTATATATTTGAGAGCTAACTCCTTTGACTCCCCTAATGTTTCGCGGGTGGCACAGTATATATTTGATAGCTAACTCCTTTGACCCCCCTAATGTTTCGCGGGTGGCACAGTATATATTTGAGAGCTAACTCCTTTGACCCCCCTAATGTTTCGCGGGTGACACAGTATATATTTGAGAGCTAACTCCTTTGACCCCCCTAATGTTTCGTGGGTGACACAGTATATATTTGATAGCTAACTCCTTTGACTCCCCTAATGTTTCGCGGGTGACACAGAATATATTTGATAGCTAACTCCTTTGACTCCCCTAATGTTTCGCGGGTGACATAGTATATATTTGATAGCTAAATCATTTGACTCCCCTAATGTTTCGCGGGTGACATAGTATATATTTGAGAGCTAACTCCTTAGACCCCCCTAATGTTTCGCGGGTGGCACAGTATATATTTGAGAGCTAACTCCTTTGACTCCCCTAATGTTTCGCGGGTGGCACAGTATATATTTGAAAGCTAACTCCTTTGACCCCCCTAATGTTTCGCGGGTGGCACAGTATATATTTGAGAGCTAACTCCTTTGACCCCCCTAATGTTTCGCGGGTGGCACAGTATATATTTGATAGCTAACTCCTTTGAATCCCCTAATGTTTCGCGGGTGGCACAGTATATATTTGAGAGCTAACTCCTTTGACCCCCCTAATATTTCGCGGGTGACATAGTATATATTTGATAGCTAACTCCTTGTTTCGCGGGTGGCACAGTATATATTTGATAGCTAACTCCTTGTTTGGGTGGGTTTATTTGAGGCTAATCCTTGTTTCGCGGGTGGCACAGTATATATTTGAGAGCTAACTCCTTTGACCCCCCCTAATGTTTCGCGGGTGGCACAGTATATATTTGATAGCTAACTCCTTTGACTCCCCTAATGTTTCGCGGGTGACACAGTATATATTTGAGAGCTAACTCCTTTGTTGTTTACGGGTGGCACAGTATATATTTGATAGCTAACTCCTTTGACTCCCCTAATGTTTCGCGGGTGGCACAGTATATATTTGATAGCTAACTCCTTTGAATCCCCTAATGTTTCGCGGGTGGCACAGTATATATTTGAGAGCTAACTCATTTGACCCCCCTAATGTTTCGCGGGTGGCACAGTATATATTTGATAGCTAACTCCTTTGACCCCCCTAATGTTTCGCGGGTGGCACAGTATATATTTGAGAGCTAACTCCTTATATATTTGATAGCTAACTCCTTGACCCCCCTAATGTTTCGCGGGTGGCATGTATATATTTGATAGTTAACTCTTGTTTCGCGGTGACACAGTATATATTTGAGAGCTAACTCCTTTGACCCCCCCTAGTGTTTCGCGGGTGGACAGTATATATTTGATAGCTAACTCCTTTGACCCTCCCTAATGTTTCGCGGGTGGCACAGTATATATTTGATAGCTAACTCCTTTGACTCCCCTAATGTTTCGCGGGTGGCACAATATATATTTGATAGCTAACTCCTTTGACTC
>CM026387.1:192887-237525 GCA_014843695.1 Archivesica marissinica
AAAAGGTACTAGTCGAAAAGGTACCAGTCGCAAAGGTACGAAAAGGTACCAGTCGAAAAGGTACTAGTCGAAAAGGTACTAGTCGAAAAGGTACCAGTCGCAAAGGTACGAAAAGGTACCAGTCGAAAAGGTACTAGTCGAAAAGATACTAGTCGAAAAGGTACTAGTCGAAAAGGTACCAGTTGAAAAGGTACTAGTCGAAAAGGTACAAGTCGAAAAGGTACTAGTCGAAAAGGTACTAGTCGAAAAGGTTGTGTTGAAGAGTCCAAAGTTACTCATCGTCCCATTCAAGTATCAATGAGTTGTCATTCCGTACTCGTCGTTTTCACCACGTTTTTGTCTGGCCCACGTTAGTGGAACGGCGATGAAAACACAATGACATATTTGCATATAACTAACAATCCGTCATATATAATGCTTTGGTGACTTGCATACTGTTTCCAGGGGTCGTTCCCTGTCCCCATTACATCCCCACCACCAAGAGTGAGCTTGGACATGCATTTTGGCATATCATAGACCGATACATGCATTTTGGCATAACATATTCCGATTTCCGAAATTATGTATATGTACAAAACAGTCAAACATTATCATTTCACAAAAATAATCAAAGTTATTTCTTTGAAACTTCGCATACACATCCAATGTTGAAACTTCGCATAACCATCCAATGTTGAAACTTCGCATACACATCCAATGTTGAAACTTTGCATACACATCCACTGTTGAAACTTTGCATACACATCCAATGTTGAAACTTCGCATACACATCCAGTGTTGAAACTTCGCATAACCATCCAATGTTGAAACTTCGCATACACATCCAATGTTGAAACTTCGCATACACATCCAGTGTTGAAACTTCGCATACACATCCAATGATTAATTACTACAGCTTAAACTTTATTTATTTTACAACTATTGCGAAGCAAGTTTTAAGCTGTCCGATTAGCGCAGTGGTTAGCGCGCTCGCTTCTCATCAATGCGACCCGGGTTCGATCCTCGGACAGGGAAGTATGTGAGATGGTACGGTGGTCGCCAGATCGGACAGGTGGGTTTTCTCCGGGTACTCCGGTTCCCTCCCACATGAATGACCACATTTACGCTTTCATCTGCGCCAACGAGAGTGATTAATATAAGTTGTTAAAATTTGCTTCGCAATCTTTGTAAAATAAATAAAGTATATAAAAATTATCTATACTCACAATAAATCCCCACCCCCATGAGTGACTTTGAACCTAAATTTTATGTATGCATCAAACATTATTCCAACATTATTGTTTCTATAAAAAAAACCACCAAATGTATTGCTTGGAATCTTCGCATACACATCCTAGGACTAATGTATTGCTTGGAATCTTCGCATACACATGCTAGGACTAATGTATTGCTTGGAATCTTCGCATACACATCCTAGGACTAATGTATTGCTTGGAATCTTCGCATACACATCCTAGGATCAATTCTGAACACCAACAGTAAGTCTCCACTGTGACCTTGGAATCTTCGCATACACATCCTAGGACTAATTCTGAACACCAACAGTAAGTCTCCACTGTGACCTTGGAATCTTCGCATACACATCCTAGGACCAATTCTGAACACCAACAGTAAGATTCCACTGTGACCTTGGAATCTTTGCATACACATCCTAGGACCAATTCTGAACACCAACAGTAACTCTCCACTGTGACCTTGGAATCTTCGCATACACATCCTAGGACCAATTCCGTACACCAACAGTAACTCTCCACTGTGACCTTGGAATCTTCGCAAACACATCCTAGGACTAATGCATTGCTTGGAATCTTCGCATACGCATCCTAGGACCAATTCTGAACACCAACAGTAAGTCTCCACTCTACCAGTGACCTTGGAATCTTCGCATACAAATTCTAGGACCAATTCTGAACACCAACAGTTAGTCTCCACTCTACCAGTGACCTTGGAATCTTCGCATACAAATCCTAGGACCAATTCTGAACACCAACAGTAAGTCTCCACTCTACCAGTGACCTTGGAATCTTCGCATACAAATCCTAGGACCAATTCTGAACACCAACAGTTAGTCTCCACTCTAACAGTGACCTTGGAATCTTCGCATACAAATCCTAGGACCAATTCTGAACACCAACAGTAAGTCTCCACTCTACCAGTGACCTTGGAATCTTCGCATACAAATCCTAGGACCAATTCTGAACACCAACAGTAAGTCTCCACTCTACCAGTGTCCTTGGAATCTTCGCATACAAATCCTAGGACCAATTCTGAACACCAACAGTAAGTCTCTACTCTACCAGTGACCTTGGAATTGGCAATTTGTTGGAAAGCATAACAGACACGTTTTATTTCAGAACCAACACTGATGCAGCCAATCACGCGTGGCTAGTTAGCCATGGGGCGATGGCATGGATTCCCCACTAATTTCTGTCGTGCGAAAGTACCTTAAATCAGTTTGACCATATCTTGTTAACATTGGAAGTATAAAGATGGAACACTCGTATGCAGTGCAATTTCATGTTTATTAACAGGAATATGACTTTAATCCTTGACCTGCCAATCACTACTAAAGACGCTTTTGCAAACAGCATAGAGTCAGATCAGATGTGCCGTTCTAGATCAGACGGCACGGGATCTATGCTGTTTGCTATTCGGATAATGGAGCAAAATCACTTGTCCGAATAGCAAACAACATAGTTCCCGATAAGACGCGGCATTGCACTATGGCTGATCTTGATCTATGTTGTTTGCACATTCTGTCCAATTTATTCGGCAGGATAATGGATAACATTATATCATCATAATTAGAAATAAAACGTACGTCGAACACTTTATGAGCCGCCACACGACAAAACCAACATAGTCATGATAAAAGTCAAGAACGTATGCTAGAAAGATAACCATGGTAACAAACTGTAGCCTATAGTATCGAATACAACATGTACATTTCAAATCACAGATCCATCCGATTAAATTAATTTGCATAAATTGTACGTTCAAAAATTCGAAGTTCTCCGCTTCACGAAAATGTCTTACTTTACAAAATTAGCAGTTAAGTTACGCATTTATAACCATATTAATATTACCTGATTAGCATAATTTATGCATAATTATGCTAATTAGGTACACTATAAATGCTCGTAACTTCTTGACACTATATTCGATTTTATAACGGTTGATATTTTTAGAAAGTTGGGAGCCAATTCGTTCATTTAGATATACAGTGACATTCTCTTTCATGAAAACAAATGAGTACAATATTTATGTAATTTATGCAAATGAACGTGATCGGGTTTGTCAATTGAAACGTGGTGGTATTTGAGAATATTAGCAACAGTTTGGTACCATGTTTATATTTCTATCATCAGCAGTTCTTGAGTTACGTGTTTTTATCAGCACTATGTTGGTTTTGTCATGTGGTGGCTCATAAAATGTTTTCAATTGGTAAATAGATTCACTTAAGATGTATCATAGAAGGACTGATACTCTGGTCTCGTTTCGGTGCTGTACATCGTGCACGTAAGAGAACCAGAGGAGACTCTGGAATGGGTCTGTGTCATTGCACTATCCTCCAAAAAATCTAAAATGAATAATCTCTCCAGGAGGCGTCGCTCATATGGGAAACCGGTAGCGACGATAAATAAACGTAAAACACACACATATATTACCATTACCACAGTGATGGGTTCAGCAGTATATGCATACTGTATTTGCTTTGCACATATTATTTTGTTATCAGAAGCTGAACGAACTAAAACTACATACATTCTTATAATATAAAATAAAAAGCATTGAAACCGATAGTATTAAGGGACAAATATATATATGTTGTTGGCTATACAAATTAATAAACATCAGTACCGTAGCCAGAGGTAAATTGCATCCGAAGCAATCTAGGGGGTTCAGGGGCATGTTCCCTTTTAATTGTTGGCGTATACTAGCAATTATCTGCGTTTTCTGAATGATTTGGTTTAGACGTATAATTATGTACTGACCATTCAGCTCTCTAGCAGTCAACATTTTATACAGGAAAGGGATATTTTTAGCATTTTATTTATTTAATTTTTCATTTATTTTTTGGTTGCTTTGGAAATGTTAAACGAGACAATTGCCTCGGTGTGCCTCAATGTGGCTACAGGCATGAACATGTAGATGCAGGAGAATACAAGAAAGCTAAACGATTATTCGTTATACCATGAGCCGAAACAACTAGGCTGGCAGCGAACTGAAATTTTGCTTAAGTTCTGGCAAATAGCATTTTAACCCATTCAACCCCAAGTAACTGATGGGTTGAATGTCGCAACAGCAGTTAAATCTCTATGGCTGGAGGAAGATCACTTTTGCCTCTGAACAGTATTTCAGTCACGGGCGTGCAAAACCACGACCGTCCGCAAGCCAGTTGGATGGGTTCATTACATGTAGAATTCGGGCAAATGATCACCGCCCATAAATAATCGATCACGGTACAGAGGCGCCCAACATCCATTAAAACGCACATAACTAGGAATTATATATTGTACACGCAATTTACAAGCAACTACATAACACGCACATTGTACAAGCAAATTACAAGCAACTACGTAACACGCACATTGTACAAGCAACTACGTAACACGCACATTGTACAAGCAATTTACAAGCAACTACGTAACACGCACATTGTACATTATACTCAATTAAAACATGCACATATATGAAAAATCATAAAATTACAAGCAACATGCAGTTACGATATCGTTCTTGGAACACACCCCATAAAGGCAATGTATCATTTACTAGGAATTATCTATATTGCATACATTTTACAAGATACAAGATACAAGAAGCTTTATTTAACGTCGGATTACATTTACAAATAACATTAGCTAATAAGCTATTTTTCCGACAAACATATATTATAATCATAACATAAGAAAAAACAGCTAGGAAATAAAAGTTGGTTTAAACATGAGTACAACACAGGACATAGCATAATTAAAACATGTTAAAGCGAGCACCTAAAAGACAAAAATAAATTGTGTTAATAGTTTTAACAACTATATAATATAGATAAATCTTAAGAACTCAAATAGAAATACACTATTGATTGATACACTGTGTTGTAGTTGCTGATCTTGGTCTGTGGCCTAAACACTGCAATAAGAACAAAAATGTTAAGACACTGACAGGCAAAAAGGTACACTACTGTGAAATTAAGATATGTTTTTAAAAAAAAACAGTTATCCCCAAATCAGATTTGGAAAGGAACTGATCAGCAATTACCTCACAGGTATCTTAAAACAAAATACATAAAAAGCGGTTAAAGCAACTATTTGTGGCACGCAACTTTATAGAACACTAAAACTAGGTTACAACAATCAAATTAGAACATCAAGCAAGCACAAATCATAAATTATAAACATAAAAACACAAATAAAACACATAGCACACAGTTATAAGCACATTAAGCACATTAAGCATGAGGAAATAAGCGGACACGACTAGGTAGAGCACATTGAGCACTTACATGAAGGGCCCGTCCAGGCACGGAGCAGCCTCACAAACTCCTTGTGGTTTTCAATTTTTCTAATGTCATTTGGCAGGCTGCTCCATACATGAGCGGCCCGTATCTGAAAGATCTCTTTCCGTTTTGTACATAGTATAGATTACGATCAATTAATTTACTAGGAATTATCAATATTGCATACATTTATGTACTCTTTATAGATTATCAATTAATTTACTAGGAATTATCCATATTGCATACATTTTGTACATATTATATATTACGAGCAATTAATTTACTAGGAATTATCCATATTGCATACATTTTGTACGCTTTATAAATTACGAGCAATTAATTTACTAGGAATTATCCATATTGCATACATTATGTACGCTTTATAGATTACGAGCAATTAATTTACTAGGAATACAATATGTACCAAGAACTGGAAATGAATGATGCAATAATCTGTTTAGTAAGCCAAGACGAATTCAAAGAACAAGAAAGCAATACATACTATACAATCAACTCGGAAATACAATCAAAGATATTCCAAACACCCATTCACAATGGACGTACAGAAAGTACTTACTTAGCACATGTGGCTGCTAAATAGTGGTCAAATGGGTATAATATAATGTTAGTCGACTATATATATAAACTATATTCTGTACTAATAAAATAACAACTTATTACTAGTCGCTCGCCCACATGGTTCGCCGTCGGTGAGGAAAATGAGCTCATTCATAAGTAGTTACACTACGCCCAACATACTTACATGTATATAGGAGTCTATAAAGGACTTCCCACCCGAAGGTACAACATACTTACATGTATATACGAGTCTATAAAGGACTTCCCACCCGAAGGTACAACATACTTACATGTATATACGAGTCTATAAAGGACTTCCCACCCGAAGGTACAACATACTTACATGTATATACGAGTCTATAAAGGACTTCCCACCTGAAGGTAGAACATACTTACATGTATATACGAGTCTATAAAGGACTTCCCACTCGAAGGTACAACATACTTACATGTATACACGAGTCTATAAAGGACTTCCCACCCGCAGGTACAACATACTTACATGTATATACGAATCTATAAAGGACTTCCCACCTGATGGTACAACATACTTACATGTACATACGAGTCTATAAAGGACTTCCCACCCGAAGGTACAACATACTTACATGTATATACGAGTCTATAAAGACTTCCCATCCGAAGGTACAACATACTTACATGTATATACGAGTCTATAAAGGACTTCCCACCCGAAGGTACAACATACTTACATGTATATACGAGTCTATAAAGGACTTCCCACCTGAAGGTATAACATACTTACATGTATATACGAGTCTATAAAGGACTTCCCACCCGAAGATACAACACAATTACATGTATATACGAGTCTATAAAGGACTTCCCACCCGAAGGTACAACATACTTACATGTATACACGAGTCTATAAAGGACTTCCCACCCGAAGATACAACACAATTACATGTATATACGAGTCTATAAGGACTTACTACCCGAAGGTACAACACACCTACATGACTTCCAACTCGAAGGTACAACATACTTACATGTATACACGAGTCTATAAAGGACTTCCCACTCGAAGGTACAACATACTTACATGTATACACGAGTCTATAAAGGACTTCCCACTCGAAGGTACAACATACTTACATGTATATACGAGTCTATAAGGACTTACTACCCGAAGGTACAACACACCTACATGACTTCCCACTCGAAGGTACAACATACTTACATGTATACACGAGTCTATAAAGGACTTCCCACTCGAAGGTACAACATACTTACATGTATATACGAGTCTATAAGGACTTCCCACCCGAAGGTACAACATACCTACATGACTTTACACCCGAAGGTACAACATACTTACATGTATACACGAGTCTATAAAGGACTTCCCACTCGAAGGTACAACATACTTACATGTATATACGAGTCTATAAGGACTTACTACCCGAAGGTACAACACACCTACATGACTTCCCACCCGAAGGTACAACATACTTACATGTATACACGAGTCTATAAAGGACTTCCCACCCGAAACAACATACTTACATGTATATACGAGTCTATAAGGACTTACTACCCGAAGGTACAACACCTACCGGACTTCCCACCCGAAGGTACAACATACTTACATGTATATACGAGTCTATAAAGGACTTCCCACCCGAAGGTACAACATACTTACATGTATATACAAGTCTATAAGGACTTACTACCCGAAGGTACAACACACCTACATGACTTCCCACTCGAAGGTACAACATACTACATGTATATACGAGTCTATAAAGGACCTCCCACCCGAAGGTACAACATACTTACATGTATACCGAGTCTATAAAGGACTTCCCACTCGAAGGTACAACATACTTACATGTATAACACAGTCTATAAAGGACTTCCAACAGGCATTTACACAACACTTACATACATGTATATACGAGTCTATAAAGGACTTCCCACCCGAAGGTACAACATACTTATATGTATATACGAGTCTATAAAGGACTTCTCACCCGAAGGTACAACATACTTACATGTATATACGAGTCTATAAAGGACTTCCAACCCGAAGGTACAACATACTTACATGTATATACGAGTCTATAAAGGACTTCCCACCCGAAGGTACAACATACGTACATGTATATACGAGTCTATAAAGGACTTCCCACCCGAAGGTACAACATACTTACATGTATATATGAGTCTATGAAGGACTTCCCACCTGAAGGTACAACATGTTTACATGTATATATGAGTCTATAAAGGACTTCCCACCCGAAGGTACAACATACTTACATGTATATACGAGTCTATAAAGGACTTCCCACCCGAAGGTACAACATACTTACATGTATATACGAGTCTATAAAGGACTTCCCACCCGAAGGTACAACATACTTACATGTATACACGAGTCTATAAAGGACTTCCCACCCGAAGGTACAACATACTTACATGTATATACGAGTCTATAAAGGACTCGAAGGTACAACATACTTACATGTATATACGAGTCTATAAAGGACTTCCCACCCGAAGGTACAACATACTTACATGTATATACGAGTCTATAAGGACTTCCCACCCGAAGGTACAACATACTTACATGTATATACGAGTCTATAAAGGACTTCCCACCCGAAGGTACAACATACTTACATGTATACACGAGTCTATAAAGGACTTCCCACCCGAAGGTACAACATACTTACATGTATATACGAGTCTATAAAGGACTTCCCACCCGAAGGTACAACATACTTACATGTATATACGAGTCTATAAAGGACTTCCCACCCGAAGGTACAACATACTTACATGTATATACGAGTCTATAAAGGACTTCCCACCCGAAGGTACAACATACTTACATGTATATACGAGTCTATAAAGGACTTCCCACCCGAAGGTACAACATACTTACATGTATACACGAGTCTATAAAGGACTTCCCACAGGCATTTACACAACACTTACATACATGTATATACGAGTCTATAAAGAAACTTCCCACCCGAAGGTACAACATACTTACATGTATATACGAGTCTATAAAGGACTTCCAACCCGAAGGTACAACATACTTACATGTATATACAAGTCTATAAGGACTTCCCACCCGAAGGTACAACGCACCTACACGACTTCTCACTCGAAGGTACAACATACCTACATGTATATACGAGTCTATAAAGGACTTCCCAGCCGAAGGTACAACACACCTACATGACTTCCCACTCGAAGGTACAACATACTTACATGTATACACGAGTCTATAAAGGACTTCCCACTCGAAGGTACAACATACTTACATGTATATACGAGTCTATAAGGACTTACTACCCGAAGGTACAACATACATACATGTATATACGAGTCTATAAAGAAACTTCCCACCCGAAGGTACAACATACTTACATGTATATACGAGTCTATAAAGGACTTCCAACCCGAAGGTACAACATACTTACATGTATATACGAGTCTATAAGGACTTCCCACCCGAAGGTACAACGCACCTACACGACTTCTCACTCGAAGGTACAACATACCTACATGTATATACGAGTCTATAAAGGACTTCCCACCCGCAGGTACAACATACTTACATGTATATACGAATCTATAAAGGACTTCCCACCTGATGGTACAACATACTTTCATGTATATATGAGTCTATGAAGGACTTCCCACCTGAAGGTACAACATGTTTACCTGTATATATGAGTCTATAAAGGACTTCCTACCCGAAGGTACAACACACATACATGTATATACGAGTCTATAAAGGACTTCCCATCCGAAGGTACAACATACTTACATGTATATACGAGTCTATAAAGGACTTCCCACCCGAAGGTACAACATACTTACATGTATAAACGAGTCTATAAAAGACTTCACACCCGAAGGTACAACATACTTACATGTATACACGAGTCTATAAAGGACTTCCCACCCGAAGATACAACATACTTACATGCATATACGAGTCTATAAGGACTTACTACCCGAAGGTACAACACACCTACCTGACTTCCCACTCGAAGGTACAACATACTTACATGTTACACGAGTCTATAAAGGACTTCCCACTCGAAGGTACAACAATCTTACATGTATATACGAGTCTATAAGGACTTACTACCCGAAGGTACAACACACCTACATGACTTCCCACTCGAAGGTACAACATACTTACATGTATATACGAGTCTATAAAGGACCTCCCACCCGAAGGTACAACATACTTACATGTATACACGAGTCTATAAAGGACTTCCCACTCGAAGGTACAACATACTTACATGTATACACGAGTCTATAAAGGACTTCCAACAGGCATTTACACAACACTTACATACATGTATATACGAGTCTATAAAGGACTTCCCACCCGAAGGTACAACATACTTATATGTATATACGAGTCTATAAAGGACTTCTCACCCGAAGGTACAACATACTTACATGTATATACGAGTCTATAAAGGACTTCCAACCCGAAGGTACAACATACTTACATGTATATACGAGTCTATAAAGGACTTCCCACCCGAAGGTACAACATACGTACATGTATATACGAGTCTATAAAGGACTTCCCACCCGAAGGTACAACATACTTACATGTATATATGAGTCTATGAAGGACTTCCCACCTGAAGGTACAACATGTTTACATGTATATATGAGTCTATAAAGGACTTCCCACCCGAAGGTACAACACACATACATGTATATACAAGTCTATAAAGGACTTCCCACCCGAAGGTACAACATACTTACATGTATATACGAGTCTATAAAGGACGTCCCAACCGAAGGTACAACATACTTACATGTATACACGAGTCTATAAAGGACTTCCCATCCGAAGGTACATCATACTTACATGTATATACGAGTCTATAAAGGACTTCCCACCCGAAGGTACAACATACTTACATGTATATACGAGTCTATAAGGACTTCCCACCCGAAGGTACAACGCACCTACACGACTTCTCACTGGAAGGTACAACATACCTACATGTATATACGAGTCTATAAAGGACTTCCCAGCCGAAGGTACAACACACCTACATGACTTCCCACTCGAAGGTACAACATACTTACATGTATACACGATTCTATAAAGGACTTCCCACTCGAAGGTACAACATACTTACATGTATATACGAGTCTATAAGGACTTACTACCCGAAGGTACAACACACCTACATGACTTCCCACTCGAAGGTACAACATACTTACATGTATATACGAGTCTATAAAGGACTTCCCACCCGCAGGTACAACATACTTACATGTATATACGAATCTATAAAGGACTTCCCACCTGATGGTACAACATACTTTCATGTATATATGAGTCTATGAAGGACTTCCCACCTGAAGGTACAACATGTTTACCTGTATATATGAGTCTATAAAGGACTTCCTACCCGAAGGTACAACACACATACATGTATATACGAGTCTATAAAGGACTTCCCATCCGAACGTACAACATACTTACATGTATATACGAGTCTATAAAGGACTTCCCACCCGAAGGTACAACATACTTACATGTATAAACGAGTCTATAAAAGACTTCACACCCGAAGGTACAACATACTTACATGTATACACGAGTCTATAAAGGACTTCCCACCCGAAGATACAACATACTTACATGTATATACGAGTCTATAAGGACTTACTACCCGAAGGTACAACACACCTACATGACTTCCCACTCGAAGGTACAACATATTTACATGTATTCACGAGTCTATAAAGGACTTCCAACAGGCATTTACACAACACTTACATACATGTATATACGAGTCTATAAAGGACTTCCCACCCGAAGGTACAACATACTTATATGTATATACGAGTCTATAAAGGACTTCTCACCCGAAGGTACAACATACTTACATGTATATACGAGTCTATAAAGGACTTCCAACCCGAAGGTACAACATACTTACATGTATATACGAGTCTATAAAGGACTTCCCACCCGAAGGTACAACATACTTACATGTATATACGAGTCTATAAAGGACTTCCCACCCGAAGGTACAACATACTTACATGTATATATGAGTCTATGAAGGACTTCCCACCTGAAGGTACAACATGTTTACATGTATATATGAGTCTATAAAGGACTTCCTACCCGAAGGTACAACACACATACATGTATATACGAGTCTATAAAGGACTTCCCACCCGAAGGTACAACATACTTACATGTATATACGAGTCTATAAAGGACTTCCCACCCGAAGGTACAACATACTTACATGTATATACGAGTCTATAAAGGACTTCCCACCCGAAGGTACAACATACTTACATGTATATACGAGTCTATAAAGGACTTCCCACCCGAAGGTACAACATACTTACATGTATATACGAGTCTATAAGGACTTACACCCGAAGGTACAACGCACCTACACGACTCCTCACTCGAAGGTACAACATACCTACATGTATATACGAGTCTATAAAGGACTTCCCACCGAAGGTACAACACACCTACATGACTTCCCACCCGAAGGTACAACATACTTACATGTATACACGAGTCTATAAAGGACTTCCCACCCGAAGGTACAACATACTTACATGTATATACGAGTCTATAAGGACTTCCCACCCGAAGGTACAACACACCTACATGACTTCCCACTCGAAGGTACAACATACTTACATGTATATACGAGTCTATAAAGGACTTCCCACCCGAAGGTACAACATACTTACATGTATATACGAATCTATAAAGGACTTCCCACCTGATGGTACAACATACTTACATGTATATATGAGTCTATGAAGGACTTCCCACCCGAAGGTACAACATGTTTACCTGTATATATGAGTCTATAAAGGACTTCCTACCCGAAGGTACAACACACATACATGTATATACGAGTCTATAAAGGACTTCCATCCGAACGTACAACATACTTACATGTATATACGAGTCTATAAAGGACTTCCCACCCGAAGGTACAACATACTTACATGTATAAACGAGTCTATAAAAGACTTCACACCCGAAGGTACAACATACTTACATGTATACACGAGTCTATAAAGGACTTCCCACCCGAAGATACAACATACTTACATGTATATACGAGTCTATAAGGACTTACTACCCGAAGGTACAACACACCTACATGACTTCCCACTCGAAGGTACAACATATTTACATGTATTCACGAGTCTATAAAGGACTTCCCACAGGCATTTACACAACACTTACATACATGTATATACGAGTCTATAAAGGACTTCCCACCCGAAGGTACAACATACTTACATGTATATACGAGTCTATAAAGGACTTCCAACCCGAAGGTACAACATACTTACATGTATATACGAGTCTATAAGGACTTCCCACCCGAAGGTACAACGCACCTACACGACTTCTCACTCGAAGGTACAACATACCTTCATGTATATACGAGTCTATAAAGGACTTCCCAGCCGAAGGTACAACATACTTACATGTATACACGAGTCTATAAAGGACTTCCTACTCGAAGGTACAACATACTTACATGTATACACGAGTCTATAAAGGACTTACTACCCGAAGGTACAACACACCTACATGACTTCCCACTCGAAGTTACAACATACTTACATGTATATACGAGTCTATAAGGACTTACTACCCGAAGGTACAACACACCTACACGTCTTCCCACTCGAAGGTACAACATACTTACATGTATATACGAGTCTATAAAGGACTTCCCACCCGAAGGTACAACACACTTACATGTATATACGATTCTATAAAGGACTTCCCATCCGAAGGTACAACATACTTACATGTATATACGACTCTATAAAGGACTTCCCACCCGAAGGTACAACATACGTACATGTATATACGAGTCTATAAATGACTTCCCACCCGAAGGTACAACATACTTACATGTATATACGAGTCTATAAAGGACTTCCCACCTTAAGGTACAACATATTTACATGTATATACGAGTCTATAAAGGACTTCCTACCCGAAGGTACAACACACATACATGTATATACGAGTCTATAAAGGACTTCCCCCCCGAAGGTACAACATACTTACATGTATATACGAGTCTATAAAGGACTTCCCACCTGAAGGTACAACATACTTACATGTATATACGAGTCTATAAAGGACTTCCTACCCGAAGGTACAACATACTTACATGTATATACGAATCTATAAAGGACTTCCTACCCGAAGGTACAACACACATACATGTATATACGAGTCTATAAAGGACTTCCCACCCGAAGGTACAACATACTTACATGTATATACGAGTCTATAAAGGACTTCCCACCCGAAGGTACAACATACTTACATGTATATACGAGTCTATAAAGGACTTCCCACCCGAAGGTACAACATACTTACATGTATAACGATCTATAAAGGACTCCAAACAACAACTACATGTATATACGAGTCTATAAAGGACTTCCTACAGGAAGTTACACCACACTTACATACATGTATATACAAGTCTATAAAGGACTTCCTAAAGGAAGTTACACCACACTTACATACATGTATATACGAGTCTATAAAGGACCTCCCATCCGAAGGTACAACATACTTACATGTATATACGAGTCTATAAAGGACTTCCTACAGGAAGTTACACCACACTTACATACATGTATATACGAGTATATAAAGGACTTCCTACAGGAAGTTACACCACACTTACATACATGTATATACGAATCTATAAAGGACTTCCCACAGGAAGTTACACAACACTTACATACATGTATATACGAATCTATAAAGGACTTCCCACACGAAGGTACAACATACTTACATGTATATACGAGTCTATAAAGGATTCCTACAGGAAGTTACACCACACTTACATACATGTATATACGAGTTTATAAAGGACTTCGTACAGGAAGTTACACCACACTTACATACATATATATACGAATCTATAAAGGACTTCCCACAGAAAGTTACACCACACTTACATACATGTATATACGAGTCTATAAAGGACTTCCCACCCAAAGTTACACCACACTTACATGTATATACGAGTCTATAAACGAGTCTATACCGAAGGTACACCACATTGTAAGTGTTCCAACCAAACAGGTGGTTTAAAGCCGCATCAACAGCTTAGTTCCTATGGAGACTCCCCCTAGAAGTGGCGTGAACATCCTACCAGTATTTCAGGCACGAACAGGCAAACGGCTAGAACCACCGACCATCCGCAAGCTAGCTGGATATCTTTCTCACATGAAAGATTTCGTAGCCGCCAGTGGGATTCTAGCATACACAGGATACGGGCAAGCAATTTAAAGTTAACGACATTAACCACTCGGCCATCCCTCTCCAATAATACAATACACTATGGGCACTTACACACCCAGCATGATAACACTAAACTATTGTAATAGCATTCCGGTATTTACACTGTCAGAATGCGTTACAACTCTGGTATCGCGGTATCACTGTAGCTCGAATATCTTCATCGTGTTACTGGCATCATGGGTGACATATAATGCACACTGCTGTGGATTAAAACATACTGACCGTGGATTCATCACACCACCTGGCGGTAGAGCTATCTCACCTATCTTCTTTCCGTCTTGTCCCAGTTGTATAACATTGTTACACTTATATCCACATACAAACACGTTTCCTCTACCATCTGTACACACTCCTGTTGCATGTGTTAACTGAGAATCGGTGAATGTACTGATATGTTGTCCCTGTACATCGAGAGTGATCAATCTACTGTTGTTGATGGAGGATACATATACACTGTCACCACTATCACTGATAGCAATCTGAACACTGCCGTTAAATATACTATTCCCGGAACTGTCGTGTGTTACCGTATGTAGCAGGCCACCTGTCATGTTATATATATACAGGGATTTAGCATAGTCAGATACGTACAATCTGTCATTCTTGTAGGCAATACCGTAGCAGCGATGATTCATCGTCAGTTGTCGTGTACGTGTCATTTGTTTACCGAGGGAGACAAACTGGATGAGTGTGCCGCTGTAAACACTCACTGCCACTTCTTGTTTACTGATGCAACATACTCCGGCAGGATAACCGGGTATGTCGCAGTGATCTATGTCAGACATATTTGTAATGTTTAAACGTTTCAGTTTCCTATTATTATAATCGGCTAATAACAGTTTGCCGTCTTCTGATAAGCACGATCCATACACCCTGCACGTGGATTTCTCACCTGGCATCTGAATATTAATTTCTCTCGTTTGTTTGACTTTGTAGAGGTCTGTCTTTGGTTGAACATACATGGATGTCACACGTCCAAGATTTGTTTGCTGCTGAAAGAAGGCACGAATACGTGGGTCTACAGTAAACTCTATCTTCACATCGGTACAATACTCCATTGAAAGCTTTATGCTATCTGCTTCTTCCATTTTCTTCTGGGCAATTTTCATTGAGACAAACTGTTGGGCTTTGTTTCCGTCTGCTTTTCTCAAGTTGTCTGCAGCTTGTTTCATTACACCCGCTTCATTGACAGCCTGCTTTCTCTCCTGCTCTAAAATGGACTTCAATCTGAGAAATTCTATATCCACTTCGTGTAGCGATTGTTTTTCAAGATTGTCATACAGTTCTTCCATTTCTTTTCTGAATGATTTTACTGATGCCACGGCTTCCGTCTTGGATTTGTTCAGCTCTTTCAACAGATGTTCCTTTGTTTTTCCAATATTCTCTACCGAGTTCTTTCTGTCAATCACTCTCTGGTAGGTTTTATTGGCATCGCCCGTCTCGAAAATGGTGTCGATAACGTCTGGTATCGATTCCACTCCTGTGCATGTCCTGCAAGCAAGGGTTTCGATATAATATTATACATGAGTACAATACATGTATATAAGTAAAAGTAGTAATTTTTATTAGTATCATGCTTATTGTTTGTTTTCTTGACATGTAATAGTTTATTTAAGTTTAAACTTTATTTATTTTACAAAGATTGCGAAGCAAGTTTTAACAACTTATATTAATCACTCTCGTTAGCGCGGATGAAAGCTGTGGTCATTCGTGTGGGAGGAAACCGGAGTACCCTGAGAAAACCCACGTGTCCGATCTGGCGACCACCGGACCATCTCACATACTTCCCGGTCCGAGGACCGAACCCGGGTTGCATTGGCGAGAAGCGAGCGCGCTAATATGTAAACAGTAATAGTTTGGACCACAGGCAGATCGCAGGTTCCATCCCCCGTCTGACCCTAATAAAACATTTCAGATGGGACGTTAAACAGAGGTCTCGTGTTGGTGCTGTACACCGTGCACGTAAAAGAACCAGAGGAGACTCTGGAATGGGTCTCGCGTCGCTCATGGCAACCGGTAGCGACGATAAATAAACGTAAAACACACACGCCATTCCGCTCTAGAAAACCTCATATAGTTCCAAGGGTAGTCAAACCTCTAGTATTACCCGGAGTTGGGATATTCGCAGCTGCTTGGTTAATGATAATGGAGACACACACTTGCTTAATCTTGTCTTATGAAAAATAAATTGTAACATTGTTTGTTTGTTGGGGTGTAAGAAGTATATACGTCTCTTTGGGGCCATGGACTGCGCATGCGCGGCGGTCATTTTGGAATGACATCATTCATCATCATCGGATGACAGTTGACAGGTCATTAACATAATAAGTGTTCATCAAAAGAAAGCAATTTAATGTCTCTTTGGGGGTCATGGACTGCGCATGCGCGACGGCCATTTTGGAACGACATCATTCATCATCATCGGATGACAGTTGACAGGTCATTAACATAATAAGTGTTCATCAAAATAAAGCAATTTAATGTCTCTTTGGGGGTCATGGACTGCGCATGCGCGACGGCCATTTTGGGTTCTTAAATAATTATAAAATAGGTATATATCAGACATCAAACGAACTTTAGTCGTGATAGCGCAGTGGATGCGCGTTCACTTCAGGTGAGAAAGGTCCGGAGTTCGAGCCCCACTGGAGCCGTAAACGATTGTGCCCTTAGGCAAGGTATTTAAAATTCCACGTTGCCTCTTCTCTCTCCCTCGTGGCGATGGATTCCATCAGAAATGAGGTCTCGAGAGTGATTTATATAAGTTGAAACAACTTGTTTCACAATCGAGCTAAAATAAATTTGTATAAACTAAGAGAGTTAACTCCTTTCAAAATTAAACGCATCTTTTATAAGAGTTACTTCCCTTATACTACTTTTAGACCATAGGCCAAAAAAAATCGTATTTGTCTTATCGTTAACGTTATATACCAATTCACCTAGAAATATGCATACATTAGTTTAATTTACAAATTATAAGGATTATTCTCTCAACCAATCAGAATACCCCCAGGTGTTATTATACACGTGTACATATAAGATATTATGAGATGACTGTATTGCCCTGATTACAAGCAAGGACATGTGATAAAAGAAAATGTGTGTGTGTGTTTTACGTTTATTTATCGTCGCTACCGGTTGCCCATATGAGGGACGCCACCTGATATTAGTCGTTTTAGATAGTGCAGTGATACAGACTGAGACCCATTCCAGAGTCTCCTCTGGTTCTTTTACGTAGACGTCGGTTTAAATTCCCATCTGAAAGACTGTTAATTTTATTAGGGTCAGATGGGGGATCGAACCTCCGATCCCTGGATTACCCGTCCAACGTGTTACCACTGGACTACAGATCCGTCTGTGAAAATTAGTGTTATCTTGCCTTCTTATGTACCAACGATATCATTGCTTCTGTGTTCAGAATTGTAGAATTTCACATGATTTGGCTGCGAGTTATACTGTCACTTCGATCAACTCCCAGATTGCTATGAATCGTAGGAATAATTTTACAATGTCTGGTGCTCCGGTGTCTATAATTGTGCCTGTCAAATATCTTACAGAAACCGCGTTGTTACCACACGTTTTCCATACACCCGGGATGTTTCGGATGAAAAATTAGATTAGCTGATAAGAAGTAATATAAAATATCACGATACCGTATCATACCGTATTATATTTTATCATATCTATGTGCTGTAATGTTCTAAGGAATGAACCGGGAGTTATTAGTTTCTATTCGGATTCGAACTACATATTTATGTTAAAAGTTAGCCTTAAACACACTATATAGGCCTCCTTGCTCGCTAACTTTAAACACCCCAATGAAAACAAGCGATTCGTTATTTATATTTACATTAATTGTTCTTTTAAATGACATAAAGTGAAGAAATAGCACGCTTTGCGTCTAACATGCCTTTAGGCCAGATTTGCGATGTCTTTCCGCGTGCCGGACTGTAAATTAGATCACACTCGGAACAGCGTGAACTGTAAGGCCCGACATTAACATCAAAAGAAATGCTGTCCAACATTGCGAATACGCATGCGCGTGACTTCGTGTGCGCATGTCAGTTGCATATCATTTGGGAGGAAGTTCACTAGACAATATGTTCATCGAAGGGAAATGCAATAGCGATGTAAATATTAGTGTAAGGATTTTGAGGACAGCAAAACTTAGGTGCTTTGATAGTATTTGAGTTTATACCCAACCCATTCTAACGCTAGAGCTAGGAGGTACACTTGTATAGTCGTGAACGTCGTGATAGCGCAGAGGATGCACGTTCGCTTCATGTGCGAAAGGTCCGGAGTTCGAGTCCCGACTGTGCCCTTAGGGAAGGCATTTAAATTCCACGTTGCCTCTTCTATCTCCCTCGTGGCGATGGATTCCATCAGGAATGAGGTCTCGAGAGTGATTTATATAAGTTGAAACAACTTGTTTCGCAATCGAGCTAACATAAATGTGTATAAACTAATAGACTTGTATACAAGTACCCTTGTAACTATTACTAGATAGCAAGATGGTGATGGGTGAGAGTGTGTGTGAGTGTACAAGTTACAATTTTGAATATATTAATATGCCGCCTAAGGCCCGATTGAATATGAGTTCGATTATAATGTGTTTGTTTTTTGGATTTAACGTCGCACCCAACAGCTTAGATCATAGGGCAACTTTCCGGCTATTGTTGGTGGATGAATACCATATGTCGCTTCCGTAACACTATGTATCAAATTGTTTATCCAGCGGGCGCGTCTTACATCGTGTTTCCTTCTACGTCTGGAAATACCAATTGAGGTTATATCACGCCCTTAAATAACAATTGAACATTGAATTGGACTTAGAATAGGTAGTCCTTCCTATCCAAGAGTCTCTGTTTTGTACACGCAGGTTACCTTGAGTGTCTGGGAAGATATATCATATAGCTTAATCTCTCAGATAACATAGGCCACTAGAGACTATAGACTAGAACAGTCAGAGAGTTACGAACCTGGGAAAGTATGATATGCTTGAACTGATTAAAGCTGCTGGGTTTGTCACTATTCCCAAGACGTCACTCAGTGTCCGAAACGGACATGGTACTTTGTTACACTTCGGAATATATTTAATGCACGGGTGGGTACTCGGGTAGAACCACCGACCTTCCCCAGCTGGATAGCTTCTTCACATTAAATAATTCAATACCCCAGTGCGATTCGAACATGCATCATTGAGTGGCAAGTGATTTGAAATCAATGCCATTAACCACTCGACCATGGAGGCCCAGAGTTCGAGTTTTACAAGAACCACAATGGTTGTGTCATTAGGTATGTCGCGTAAAGCAACTGCCTCGTTCATCATATAATATTATTGCTTTATTGTGATATATTTGAATACGTATGGTATCCGTCAGTAACTGAAATACTGCTCCTGGGGGCTGCACGCAAGCCCCTTCCACAAATAAAGCTGGAGAGTCACCCGTTTATGTATGTATGTATGTTCCATTAATATCAAACCCCTTGCGGAGAAGTATACATGTTTTCCTGGGCAAACCTAGACGACCTAAGTGGTTAACCAGTACTAAGCGATGTGTGTGAGATACCTTGTTCAATTATACTACATACGTGGCCTGACCAAGTATCGAACCCGGGACCGATCGATCCCAAATCCGACGCTGGACCACTGAGCGACGGACGCCACACTTCCACAGTTTACCTAAGTTGTTGGTGCGACTTTAACCCCAAATCTAAACAAACAAACTCTAGTACATGTTCTGTGTGGTTCTGTTATGGGCGTTCGCCTCCTGAATGCTATAAGTTGTGAATAGATAGTACTTTTCCAAAACAAAAAGATATTTCAAAACATAAGGAAAACCAAAGGAAGTATGCAAGTAAAATATCCATGCACCAAAATAATCCGTCCTTCTTTTGCCTAATACAGCAAGTTGTGATTTCCATGTGGCTCTGTTTTATGTTTAAAATTCATTATTAGTGACATTTTGGGAGCATCAACAAAAGATTAGCATTGATGTACAGAGATTGTAATACTGCATGCCATATGTTGTCATGTTGTTGTGATGTTAGACAGTATAGCAAGTAAACACAAAAACAGATCGTTGAAAATTCATGACCCCTATTATTTTATAATTTATTTGGGAGAAGGCTTCTCTAGGAGACAAGGTCCATCTTTTTTTCTTTTAAATGACACTGGCTCTATTGGAGTTTTGAAGATCGTTTTTTGTTTCTCGTGCTCTATAATACTAAACTAAAATTGCGGGCTAACGACTGCCTCAAACATAATTACATTTTGAACAGCCGACTAGTTCATAGCTATTCGCAATGTATCTCTGCAAACGAATGGGCTTTACGTACAAATACCAACGTCTGTGTCTCAATTAACATTTAAAATAAATTATGTTATTGTTTTAGACTCGGAAACGAGATTGCCAATTATAGTCGTCTGCTGCAGATATATTTGACACTGTTAATGGTTGCCTTCAGTAGTTATTAATTGTAAGGTACCATGTTGGATGGTGACTACTGCTGTTAGGACAGATTCGTCTAGCATCATGCATTCCATTAAAAGTGATATAAGGACATGGTTCCATCTCAACACACGCGTATCATATTCCACCAGAAGCTATATAGTAACACGGTTCTATCTCAACACACGCGTATCATATTCCACCAGAGGTTATATAGGAACACGGTTCTATCTAAGCACACGCGTATCATATTCAACCAGAAGTAAATCTGAATGACCTTAGTTCTGATAACTTACATATATTAATCACTCTCGATACCTCATTCCTGATGGAATCCATCGCCACGAGGGAGAGAGAAGAGGCATGTGGAATTTAAACTAAGGGCACAATCGTAACAGCTCCAGTGGGGCTCGAACTCCGGGCCTTTCGCACATGAAGCGAACGGGCTACCACTGAGCTAGCATGACCTTATCGCTAAGTAGCATGACCCTAAAGAGACGTATATACTTGAAAGTTCGTTTAGTTTATACACATTTATTTTAGCTCGATTGCGAAACAAGTTATTTAAACTTATATAAATCACTCTCGATACCTCATTCCTGATGGAATCCATCGCCACGAGGGAGAGAGAAGAGGCAACGTGGAATTTTAAATGCCTTGCCTAAGGGCACAATCGTTTACGGCTCCAGTGGGGCTCGAACTCCGGACCTTTCGCACCTGAAGCGAACGCGCATCCACTGCGCTATTACGACTAAAGTTCGTTTGATGTCTGATATATACCTATTTTAGAGTTATTTAAGAACCCAAAATGGCCGTCGCGCATGCGCAGTCCATGACCCCCAAAGAGACATTAAATTGCTTTCTTTTGATGAACACTTATTATGTTAATGACCTGTCAACTGTCATCCGATGATGATGAATGATGTAATTCAAAAATGGCCGCCGCGCATGCGCAGTCCATGGCCCCAAAGAGACGTATATACTACTGGTGTAGATTTGTTTTAATGAAAATTATTAATGGATTAAGCATTGAAAATTATTAATGGAATACGCATTAAGTGGTCAAATATAACACTATAAAATATCCTCGCCATTGCTACTCACACAGATGTGGTCCAACACGTTATTGTGGTGATTGTATGTTATATAATACATTGTGGGGGCTAATGTCTGAAGTTCATAATAATATAATAGTATGCATGTACCGTACTTACTCGCCTATAAGACGACACCCTACTTTGGTTCTGTAATCTGTGGATTTGGCATGCACTCGCATATAAGACGGGTTGATAAAATTGACATCAAGAGTTGAAGACATTTTCCGATAATTGATTCATAAGATTTTTTGTGAACAATAACATAATGATACATAATCCGACATAATGGGAGACCGGTCGCGACAGTAAATAAACATAAATTAAAAAAACAAAAACAATTAGAAAGATTTTAGATGTTATTATTTATTTACGTCTCATCAATGTACAACAAGCAACATTCAATATAATAAAAACATATCGATGTACATTGCCACTCAATAATGAATTATATAGAAATGTCACACAAACTTGTGAAATTATCAACAAAATATGTTTTGTCCAGTTAGGCCGGGATAATTGATATGATTACTTTTGGTTACTGCGTCGGGTTTTTTTTTAAAGTGGCACATATATTCCAAGTGAGTTTTAAAACAAATATTGCAAACTGACGTCGGCGAATTGAAATATTTTATAGTTATGGTAGGGTTACAGGGGCGTACCCTGCCAATATTGATGTGGACTCCAAACGAGCACCGACGGTGCGAGTGGTGTAGAGGGGTATAGGGGCATCCCCCAGACAATTTTTAAAACCTGGACGTCATTTGGTGCACTCTGACGACTCTGAGAACTAATTATATTCCGATAAATACACTTGGAAAACGTATGTTTTTTATGCGGCAATCTGTAAAAATGTCTGAATTATAATGTACATCAGTGCATCGTCTGAGTTTCATATCTTTAGCTGGGTATGTGTATTAAAAGGGAGTGCATCTACATGTACGTAGATGTACCTGCTTGTGCCTATACGTGTGCTTTTACGTGCACAGAACTGCTTAGTACTGGAGCTTACCAGGAACACTGTTAACGTACTGTTGAAAGGTGGCGTTAAACTCAACCAAACAGCACATGCATATAGATCTACGCTGTAATTATTAATGTACTGGTAAATGAGGGTTGAGATTTTAATAGTCCGTAGACCTACTTAGATACAGCCAGTTGAACGCCATAAAGGTCTTTAAAGAAAGTCAAGTGTTCTCTCCTTCCTGGAGGCACATGTCATTACAGTGTCAATGTCAATTTGTTCGTGCCTATAGCTATGTAGCATGGCTAGGCCAGAGAGACGCTCAGTTGTCATAGTAGATCGTAAATCGTTCTTAACTCTACGCATGACACTGCACGACCTCTCAGCAGTAGCCGTAGATACAGGCATGGTAATTAGTACAACCAGACATGTATATATATCTGGGTACAAGGCCCTGTTCGTGTTGTCTATGGCGCTCTTCAGATCAGCTGGCCTGTCTGCCTCGAGGAGCCACCGTGTCCTCCAACGTGAAACTTCACGACGAAAGCTATCATGGTCGCCTGTGAGGTCTGTGCTGTAGGCGTCGAACACGCTGCCCTCCTGTTGTGGCGTAAAGGCCTGAATCATGCTCGGGAGTAGGTACTGGGCCAGGAAGCGGTCATTGGCCGATAACAGGCGCTCCTCAATCGCGGTTACCAGGTGATCTAGGAAGGGGTAGTATAGGGCCCGTTTCCAATACGATGACGTCAGAGTTTTATTCTATCGTACGCGCGGTTTTCCGTTTTTTAAAAAAAGATTTTTGTTTGTTTTGAAAATGATGTGGACGGCACTGCGTACTTGCGTATAGGCAGTTACGCGCCTGGGGTTATCAAAGCGAGTGAAAATATATTTTCAACCTGTATTCCGTATAGGTTTGGTACATAATTCAGAAAAAACTAAAATTAACATTTACTTGGCCTGCACATGTCAAAATGTCATTAGTTTCCACAGTATCAGAGCTGTCGGCACAGATCAAAGACATATGTAAGTTACATCAAAGAGAATTAGCTCCATCGCTTCCATTTTTATGACATGTGTGAAAACTGCAGGGAGGGAACAATCACATGATATTTTTCACTGACATTACATTGCCCGTCGGTGAATGACTTTGAAGTTTTTTCCCCCGGCTTCAGCCTATATACATATATGGAAATCGATGTAAGGTTAAACTGCTCTCCAGGTACTCACACTACACACGTGTTGGGTTCGTTGCTATGGATACGCTATACTAGTGGATAATAGGGACTGTTTCAAGAGGTATGAAGAAAGGGGGCGTTTAAAGGAGTCCCAGATATACTTTGCATATAATTAGTCGCAAATTGCATCGCCCTCGGGGACGTTTAAACGGGGGTATACGGTAATTATTGAATTAAGAATTGTCCAGAGCTAGAATCTTTCGCGATTTTTAATTCACCAAGGTGGTCATTTAATACTCAAAGTCGGTGAAAAAATATATAAAAAGGGATCAAATTGGCCCAACAAAATATATAGGTGGCTGACATTTAGAAAACGCCGAACCAGCCGATTTTGGCGGACAATTTTTAGGCGATGTGTTGTGACCCACTTATAAGATGGGACCCCGAGTTTGAGCCTTAAATCAGCTGAAAATATACCCGTCTTATAGGCGAGTAAGTACGGTTGATGTCAATATGTTAGGTTTGACCACAACTGTCACACGATCTGGGACAACTTTTCTTCGAAAGGGGATATGGACACAGTGTGGCGTCCGTGGTCCAGTGGTAGAGCGTCGGACTTGGAATCCAACATTCCCGGGTTCGATACTCGGACAGGCCACGTATGTAAGTCTGCCCAGGAAAACATGTCTAGGTCCCCGCAAGGGGTTTAACATTAATGGAACATACATACATACGTTATATTTTTCAATTAATTTACCTAGATTCCCGTATCTCTGGCCACTCGAAAGGGCGTGGAACAAATATGTATTTATATTAATTTACCTGTGTTCTAGAATCATACAAGTCGTACAGCCGACAACGTCGTGGTTTCCACAGTACATATCTATAATCTTTATATCATGCTTGGCACATCTGTCCGTCGGTACTGTCGGAAGCTCGGAAGTAAGAACTGCCGACTTAAAACTGGATTTATCTAGAAGTTGGTGTCCTTTTAATGGCGGAAATCGTGCGTGCATATCTGTACATGACTGGCAACAATAACATTGGCACTCCATACAATACTTAACTGCGTCTCTGTTTCGTTCAAACTCGGCACAATATGTACATTTAAAGTTTACTATTTCATCGGAAAACATTTCACAACCGCCTGTAGCCATTTTATTACTATTCCGTTAAAGATCGACTTCAACTTTCGATTTCGCTTCAAAATAACTCCCAACAATACACACACGGAAACACGGTTTGGCAGTGCGCACCGTTTTGACCTACTTTCGCCAAAACGAGACTAACAGGTAAACAAACGGCCAGTCTTGACCCAGATTCTTATAAACAGGTAAACAAACATTAAAACTGTTCGTTATAAAATCACCGGTTTAGCGTATTTTGGCAATAATTATACTACCTTCGACATACTCTGTTTACTTTGGTAGGTTGTTTTGTAACTGTATTATATCCGTATTTATATAACTACTGATAACAGAAGTGAATATTAGAGAGTAAACACGAATTCACGTACTAGTTTCGTCTAAAAAACCCTTTATTCTAACGATGATTTCGGGTAGTAACTTATTCATCCACATATACTGGGTACTCCAAGCACACACTACTGAGTATGACAGGGTGAACAGAGTATCAAAGTCTAAGATCCCCATCAGGGGTTTGACTAATAGGAAGATAGATAGATAGATAGATAGGGTGACGCTTGTCGGGGACCGTTGATAAACATCTCATTTGAGACACAGAATGTTGAAAATAACCACATACTAAGGTCTGCGGTCTGCGGTCTGCCTGCCTGCCTGCCTGGCCTGCCTGCTTGCCTGCCTGCTTGCCTGCCTGCCTGCCTGCCTGCCTGCCTGCCTGCCTGCCTGTCTGCCTGCCTGCCTGCCTGCCTGCCTGCCTGCCTGCCTGCCTGCCTGCCTGCCTGCCTGCCGCCTGTGCCTGCCTGCCTGCCTGCTGCCTGCCTGCCTGCCTGCCTGCTGCCTGCCGCTGCCTGCCTGCCTGCCTGCCTGCCTGCCTGCCTCCTGCCTGCCGCCTGCCGCCTGCCTGCCTGCCTGCCTGCTGCCTGCCTGCCTGCCTGCCTGCCTGCCTGCCTGCCTGCCTGCCTGCCTGCCTGCCTGCCTGCCTGCCTGCCTGCCTGCCTGCCTGCCTGCCTGCTGCCTGCCTGCCTGCCTGCCTGCCTGCCTGCCTGCCTGCCTGCCTGCCTGCCTGCCTGGCCGCCTGCCTGCCTGCCTGCCTGCCTGCCTGCCTGCCTGCCTGCCTGCCTGCCTGCCTGCCTGCCTGCCTGCCTGCCTGCCTGCCTGCCTGCCTGCCTGCCTGCCTGCCTGCCTGCCTGCCTGCCTGCCTGCCTGCCTGCCTGCCTGCCTTTAATGTCGAACCCCTTGCGGGGATATAGACATGTTGCGCATCAAAAACCGCAAAGAAGTTAAAAGTATGAATAGTTAAAAGCATACTTTAAGAAAGTAATGAAAATAAGTTGTGGTAAAAGTTTAAAAGCAGCTGCGCAGAACAACAGTTACTAGGGACTTGCATGGTCAATATGGCAAACTGTCGTATTGAATTGCTATGTGGTAGGGAGATGGACAATGTCAGGAGGGAGATGGTTCCAATGGTAGATTGTTCTTGGGAAAAAGAAAAACTTGTAGTAGTCTGTAGTTGCTGTAATTAACCTATATATTATGGAATGGCAATGGCGAGCAGGACGGGAGAGGGCAACTAGGTAATTTTCAATGGGAATAGCAACAAGATCATTATGAATTTTATACAGAAGGGATAACCTATTGTCAATACGCCGTTGATCTAGTCTGCGTAGATTTAGGGAATGTAGCATGTCTGTAACACTAGAGGTACGATAGAACGCGGTGTCGTCTCATATACCGCTGGACACATTCATATGGTCAATCAATGTTTGGGTATGGGGCAACCAGATCTCGGAGCCATATTCAAGCTGGGGTCTCACTAGTGTCTGGTAAGCCATGGACTTAAGGGGTTTGGTTTTGACCTGGAGGTTTCTACGTAGGAATCCCAATGTTTGGTTTGCTTTCTTAGTTGACCTTTTTATGTGAGTGTCCCAAGACAGGTTATTTGAGATATCCACGCCAAGGTATTTGGCTGAGGTGACCTACTCATATAGGACTCCATGGAGTTCATATTGACTGGGAATAGGATGCTTCCTTCTGGTGACGTGGATAACTTGACATGTGGGGGGTGTTAAAGTCCATGTCCCACTCAAACTCCCACTCTTCTAATCTCTTAAGATCGTTTTGGAGTGTGACCGATTCATTTGCAGATGATAGATAGACTGCAGTATCATCTGCAGCGATACGGACTTTGGAACTGGTGTTTTGTGGTAGGTCGTTTAGATAGGCTAGGAAAAGCAGGGATCAACGTATGGATCCCTGTGGGACTCCAGAGGAATGGCATCTGAACTTAATACCATTAAGGACAACTGACTGGAGTCTATTATCTAGAAAACTCTTAATCCACCTTAATGTTTGACCTCTGACTCCATAGTCATGCATTTTAGTAGTACTTTCTCTTGCCTTACTGAAGTCTAATAGGATGAGATCTACCTGATGCTTATTGTAGACAGAGGTAACCAAGTTATTGATTAGCATTACTAATTGGGTCACGCATGCCCGTTTTTCTCTAAAACCATGCTGCAAATGGTACAGAATACTGTGGTTAGTGAAGTGTTTTACTATCGAGGAGGAAACTAAGTATATGTTCTAGAACATTGCATAGAACACATGTCAGTGAGATAGGCCTTTAGTTGGCGGGGTGTGACTTGTCACCTTTTTTGTAAATGGGAGCAACATTTGCTGACTTCCACTGGGCCGGCAGTGATCCTTCGGTGAGGGTAGGGAGGCCATTCCAATGACATGGGTTAATATAGTTAATATGGTGCGTGTGACCTAAATGTTACTAATGCATTCACTTACTTATGTACATTGTATGTTTTATTGATGCCAAGCACCTTGTGGGGACCATGACATGTTTTTGGACAGGCTTAGCAGACTTAAGTCACTAACCAGTACTGAGATGCCCCACTCAATGACACTATATGTGCCCCAAGCTAGTATCAAACCCGGGACCCTTTGAATCCAAATAAGACACTCTACCACTGTGATGCCCCCAGTAGATATCCTTTCCGCCGCTTCGCATCTTTTCGGGAAATGTAGCAAGTTAGGTTTATTTAAAATTATCAGACATTTTACCTGTATGAACAGGAAGCACATTTTCAGCGGGTGTTCAGCCTTTTAGCCGCACAGTGTTCTCTTGGTGTAAGTTAATCAAGAGATTTAATCCTTCGCCTTATTAATTTGTATAAGTAATTGTTTAATATGCAGCGATAGTAGAAGTAGAAGGATAGTACTAGCTATATTGAGTTCCGTATAAATTTAATGATTCGTACTCAAGACGGTTCGAACCAGTTTGTGTCAATCGGTTTCTTTATACGTAAAGAAAAAAGGTTATATAATGTTTGGTTGATAAATAAAGTACTTCTAGTTAACATTTGTATTTCATTTTTGATAGTAATTTGATTAGGATCTGGCTATGTTGATGGTAAGAATAAACTTGTACATGTAAGTTGTGGATTGTATTTTTATGTGTTTTTTGTATCTTGCCGTTTTTTACCATCAGTCGATACAATATATGCAAACCAAGCGCATCTGGTGTTTTGATTGTATCCGGTTAAACTTAGCTGGTCCAACGAGGAAGCAGTCTCGGGGGTTCGGTAACAACCACTGGACAATGGACGACACACTAAGTAATTCTCTGAACCATATAACCCATATATATTTGTAGGAACAGATATTGCGTCTAACTACTGGTAAATTTCAAGATTATGTGACACTTGGGTGTGTCATTCCTATACAAGTAATGCATATTTACGTTTGTTTACCTGTTAGTCTCGTTTTGGCGAATGTAGGTCAAAACGGTGCGCACTATATCATAAGCCAAAGCGTGTTTCCGTGTATGTTACAAGAAACTGTACTAGATACGTGTAACCCATGTCAAAAGTAGTTTTTACAGGTCAAAATAAATATAATCAATCAATAATTTCTTAATATAAGAGTAACAACATGTTCAATCTAATCAATAAAACTATTATATAATAGTGGTCACTAAATTGTAAACACAGACATAATCTCCAAGTATGGGTACAATGATATGCATTGATAAGCAGGAGTTGTCAGAATTTGATTGGCTGGGTTGAAGTTGCACACTTCTTGTGTGCAACGGTTTTTGTACTACACAATTAACAGGTCACTTGTTAGCAGATAGTGGAACTGGGATGTTCTCATCTTGAGAAATGTAGCTGTTAAATTAACTGTGGTTCTGGTAGGTTTCCCGACCCTGACTTTTAAACTACAATGAATTTATTTATCTGTTATTAGTTAGTTATCGCGTGGATTGTTTTTGTAGTTAGATTTATACGTTTGCTAAAACAAGGTCATTATGATTTCAGACCTTTTTCCACGATACTCTCTCTCTCACTGATGTTAGAATAAAACCACAAAGAAGCCTAAAGATTTGTTGTATAAATTATACAAGTGAACAACGGCTAAATACGTGTGACCCACATTGGGAAATTGGTTCCGGGTCGTTGTACCCTAGAAAGTAGTTTTTGCAAACAAGCAGACCATAATTTGATGATGTTTTACTGTAGAACCAGAGACTGTTTGCATTTCTTATTGTGTTTGTGGTGCATCTGTGGCATTTGTGTTTCTTTGAAGAAGACATTTTGTGAATTTATTTCAGTACTACTTGCTCCAGAGCATTGATGAGTAAACAGCCCTACATGACAGCTATGATCCCTACGCATTCCATTTTCAACCGGTGTTTGTTTACATTTGAAAATTGTGAAAAACTTTGATGGTGATGCCATGACTTAGTTATGTCAAACAGCAAGTAGCAGCCCTGGAGTTTACAGAACTGCATGCGGTAAAAGTTGATTCTTGTTTGGAACTGAGAATTTGACTGTGACAGTTCATCGATTTACAATAGCACGAAGAAGGAGAAAATACAGTTGTGTGCATCCTATATTTGAAAGGCAGAATTGTGTTTAGATTTGAATAACTCTGCAAGTATTGAACCCACAACCATGAAACTTCACACCCAAGTAGCTGATGGGTATAAAAATCTGGCATACACAGCATTTGATCAAGGTGGGTCAAATTTTATTTGAAATTTAATATTTAAATTTACATCTTTCCGGTCTATTAGAGTTATTTCCCTTGGATCATGAGCTATCAGTAATATGTTCCTGTCGTCTGCAATCAGTCCCGGACAAAATCTAACAATTTGTTGCTAGTGTCACAAGCTTCAATCTTAATTTCACATTTAATTTGTGATTTTAAAAGTTTAAAAAAACATGAAATATTGTATTTTCACTGGGTTTCTTTAGTTTTGAACAGGAAACTTCGCATGAGCAGCATATTGCACCCTAATGGTGACTGTATACTATGGACCGGCTGTGTTAATACATGAGCAGCATATTGTACCGTAATGGTGACTGCATACTATGGACCGGCTGTGTTAATACATGACTGCATACTATGGACCGGCCGTGTTAATACATGAGCAGCATATTGTACCGTAATGGTGACTGCATACTATGGACCGGCTGTGTTAATACATGAGCAGCATATTGCACCATAATGGTGACTGCATACTATGGACCGGCTGTGTTAATACATGAGCAGCATATTGTACCGTAATGGTGACTGCATACTATGGACCGGCTGTGTTAATACATGTATGAGCAGCATATTGTAGCCTAATGGTGTCTGCATACTATGGACCGGCTGTGTTAATACATGAGCAGCATATTGCACCCTAATGGTGACTGCATACTATGGACCGGCTGTGTTAATACATGAGCAGCATATTGTAGCCTAATGGTGACTGCATACTATGGACCGGCTGTGTTAATACATGAGCAGCATATTGTAGCCTAATGGTGACTGCATACTATGGACCGGCTGTGTTAATACATGAGCAGCATATTGTACCCTAATGGTGACTGCATACTATGGACCGGCTGTGTTAATACATGAGCAGCATATTGTACAGTAATGGTGACTGCATACTATGGACCGGCTGTGTTAATACATGAGCAGCATATTGTACACTAATGGTGACTGCATACTATGGACCGGCTGTGTTAATACATGAGCAGCATATTGTACCCTAATGGTGACTGCATACTATGGACCGGCTGTGTTAATACATGAGCAGCATATTGTAGCCTAATGGTGACTACATACTATGGACCGGCTGTGTTAATACATGAGCAGCATATTGTAGCCTAATGGTGACTGCATACTATGGACCGGCTGTGTTAATACATGAGCAGCATATTGCACCATGATGGTGACTGCATACTATGGACCGGCTGTGTTAATACATGACTGCATACTATGGACCAGCTGTGTTAATACATGAGCAGCATATTGTAGCCTAATGGTGACTGCATACTATGGACCGGCTGTGTTAATACATGAGCAGCATATTGTACCGTAATGGTGACTACATACTATGGACCGGCTGTGTTAATACATGACTGCATACTATGGACCGGCTGTGTTAATACATGAGCAGCATATTGTACCGTAATGGTGACTGCATACTATGGACCGGCTGTGTTAATACATGAGCAGCATATTGTACCATAATGGTGACTGCATACTATGGACCGGCTGTGTTAATACATGAGCAGCATATTGTACCGTAATGGTGACTACATACTATGGACCGGCTGTGTTAATACATGACTGCATACTATGGACCGGCTGTGTTAATACATGAGCAGCATATTGTACCCTAATGGTGACTGCATACTATGGACCGGCTGTGTTAATACATGAGCAGCATATTGTACCATAATGGTGACTGCATACTATGGACCGGCTGTGTTAATACATGAGCAGCATATTGTACCGTAATGGTGACTACATACTATGGACCGGCTGTGTTAATACATGACTGCATACTATGGACCGGCTGTGTTAATACATGAGCAGCATATTGTACCGTAATGGTGACTGCATACTATGGACCGGCTGTGTTAATACATGAGCAGCATATTGTACACTAATGGTGACTGCATACTATGGACTGGCTGTGTTAATACATGAGCAGCATATTGCACCCTAATGGTGACTGCATACTATGGACCGGCTGTGTTAATACATGAGCAGCATATTGCACCCTAATGGTGACTGCATACTATGGACCGGCTGTGTTAATACATGAGCAGCATATTGTACCATAATGGTGACTGCATACTATGGACCGGCTGTGTTAATACATGAGCAGCATATTGTACCATAATGGTGACTGCATGAGCAGCATATTGTACAGTAATGGTGACTGCATACTATGGACCGGCTGTGTTAATACATGAGCAGCATATTGTACAGTAATGGTGACTGCATACTATGGACCGGCTGTGTTAATACATGAGCAGCATATTGTACCCTAATGGTGACTACATACTATGGACCGGCTGTGTTAATACATGAGCAGCATATTGTACACTAATGGTGACTGCATACTATGGACCGGCTGTGTTAATACATGACCAGCATATTGTACCATAATGGTGACTGCATGAGCAGCATATTGTACAGTAATGGTGACTGCATACTATGGACCGGCTGTGTTAATACATGAGCAGAATATTGTACCGTAATGGTGACTGCATACTATGGACCGGCTGTGTTAATACATGAGCAGCATATTGTACCGTAATGGTGACTGCATACTATGGACCGGCTGTGTTAATACATGACTGCATACTATGGACCGGCTGTGTTAATACATGAGCAGCATATTGTAGCCTAATGGTGACTACATACTATGGACCGGCTGTGTTAATACATGACTGCATACTATGGACCGGCTGTGTTAATACATGAGCAGCATATTGTACCCTAATGGTGACTGCATACTATGGACCGGCTGTGTTAATAAGCAAGGCTATGGTCAATTTCATTACAGAGACCCTCGGGATGAATGCACTGCTGGGCATCGAACACGAACTGCTCACCGTGTTGCTTTGATGGTACTCTACAGACTACAAGGACTTTGATGTTGCACCCAGCCAGCAAGCATCACATTTATGCAACACTAAATTGTGCATAAACGTGAAGCACCTTGTTTTTGAGGGAAATGCATCTAATAACATGAGAAAAACTTGTTTTTCAATTTCTAGGTGCTGCGGCCACAACATGAATGGGTCAATCTTACCAGATTGTCTGATGCATTTACAGGAGTGACATGTTATTATTTATGTTTCAGTTCTTAATTATATAGTACTGTCTGCTTCATATTCTAAATTCTGACCGTGTGTGTCTGGGGAGTGGAGTGTGTGTGTGTGGGGGGGGGGTTAAAGGAGGGAAGAGAGTAGCATGAAAAATATGTATGTTTTTTATTTCATATTTGTAGGGTTCCCCGTTTCGGTCGGCTTCAGACCATCATCAGACATTCTGCCATGAATGTGACGGCGTTGTTTGTTGGATTTTAAGGTGTATGTGTTTCAATAGTGTTCCTTTACTCCGCCTTGCCAGTTTGTCGGTTTAGACTCCGAGATCATCAAGTTGACCCTTCTTATATTCATCGACATTCTGAGGACCGTCATTTCTTGCCCGATGGTATTTATCTTCCAGTTTCGCTCTATTTGTATGCCGCCATGTTTTGTACTTTTGTGTCTTTTATATTTTTGCTGACGTCTTTCTCGTTTCGATGTTGTCAATAGATACCTGGAGGGTTTCGGCGACAAGGTGTGTGTGGTGATTTTTGCTAGCTTCCTGTCCACTGAATCTTTCAGTGAATTGTTCAAATGAAGTGTTTTTGAAGCCAGCACTCCTGCAAAGTTACGTGAGCGATTGATTTCTTTGTGCATTGTTGAGAGAGTGGCCCGGTTGAATGCTTCGCATTTCTGTGTCGAGGTCTGGCTGGCAACACTTTGTACAGCCTGCTCGCTCAGTCGGACTTCCAAAATTGTTTCGAAGAGTGTTCTGTCATTATCCGTCAATTTCAGCGGCTGTATACCATGTGTGAGAGGAAATTTGGACTTGTACCACCAGTCGCCTACACCACCTATGCCCGAGCAGACAAGTTATTTGTGTGGACAATAGCTGCAGTTTCCCTCGTAACACTGGATTGTAGCAGCACGGATGGAAGGTAAGAGGTGTACCACTGATGTGATATCACCGTCTCCTATTATACGCAGCTCCTCAATCACAGTGCTACATCTGCATCTTATATCCTTGGCCAAGGCTGCCAGAGCTTGTCTTCTAGCTTCTCAGGTCTTCTTCCCTGGAAACATATCCGTACTGAAGTGGGCATTTCTGGTGCGTCTAATTTGACCACTTCCAAGATGGTTTGGATCAGCCTGCCTTGACACTTTCCAGGAGCTTTCCAGCTGGTCATATACGTCCTGCATGCCAAGGTATGCTTTGGTGTCTCCATCTGTAGTCAATGTTCACACGAATATATCCTCCAGGGAGAAATATTCTGCGATATCGTGTGCCATTCTTCTTTCGGAATGCGGCTGCATGTATTGTGTATTTGCTGTGCATCCTGCATGGCCATCAGGACACGTCGCCTCAAAGTTCCGGTTTCTAAGATACGCTCCGGTCCAACACAGTTTGTTTTCAATGGCCAGGCCAATTATATATTTGCTGGAGGTGTGGTTCTCAAAATCTCAATGGCCACACCATAAGCCTGAGTGGCAGCTTGTCCAGGTTTGTATGATGATGTCAACCTGTTGGCATTGTACCGGCCATCGAACGACATGTCAAAATGTTGCGGATTTGGAGCACCTTGTTCTCGGTTGTGTTTTATAACTAACTGCCTCTTTTTGGCCATGTCTGAGTTGTTCAGTTCCTGCACGTTGAAACCGGTCTTGTTTACTAACTTCTGCATGTGCCTGCTGGCAGGTGGTGGTATGTCCAGGGAACTTAACAGTAAGTTTGCCTTTGAAATTCCTATAGGCATGTCCATCAGTGCTGACGCGAGCATCATGTTAATGGCAGCACCGCGGTTGTCGATACATGTTTCGTAAGTCCTGTATCTCTCGCTAATGAACTGGCAGTTATCGCACTTAAACTGGAGTTTTGATCCAAGACCAAGTTTCTGTTCATAAATGAGGCTTACACTAAGTCAGCACTTAAACTGGAGTTTTGATCCAAGACCAAGTTTCTGTTCATAAATGAGGCTTACACTAAGTATCCTGCACTTTTCAGATAAATTCCTGTGTGTTTCAGAGATTGTATTCATCATTGAAATGACCAAATTCAAGTCCATAATCCGATTTCCCAGGTGAACGGCATTTCCCTCTTGTTTCCCGTCCTGATGCAGCCGAAGTGATGGCGTCGTGTCTTCTGTCGCTGACTAGTGTGGTGGCGTATTGTTGGTAGCCTCAGAACTAGTTCCTGGCTGGTCAAGGTCCTCATCAGTTTTACGGTAAGCTTGCAACTTTCGGTGCTTTAGCTGAAACATACTGCCGGAAGCACACCTCTTCAATTTTCCTTTTGCCATGTTGGATGAAATATGATAAGTGAAACTCACTATTCTGACTTGTCTGTATATTGCTTTGGAATCAAATGATGCATCCATTCTGTCAGACATATCTAGGTAGCATGGTGTTGAACTGCAATGTCCCAAGAGACAGACCTACGCTGGCAGGTACTGATAGCTCGATGCTAATAGTCTGCTTAATAGCCATTGTTTACAGACTGGGGTGTCATTGGAACTCTATTATCAGTAGTGTGTTCTCTCCACTGTTTTCTTAAGTTTGGTTCATTGAGATTTATTTGTTTATACATGGATTAGCAATTCTGGTATGAAATACACTATCTGTGCTAGTTGCTGCAGAGAAATCATGAAACAATGAGCAGTGATATGTGCAAATTTGCATAGAAAACTGTCATTTTCTCAATATAATAACTCATAAGGCCAACCAAATCTTACTAATTGGCTTCATGTCCTCTTCAAGTAAAAGGTACACCATCTAACTGTCATTATGCACTTTAGTTCATGCAAATCTATGGAGTACTTTTGAAATTGGAGCCTATTATGTAAAGCCAGTGTTTTGCTCGATAAGTACATTTCCGAGCTCTTTCGACAGGACAATTTCTCATTTTTTTGAATGACTACTGTATCATAGTGAATCTATCCAGACATGTTCTTATACTGTTTTGTTTCTCGTAATATATGTAAAAGCTTGAATAACTAGCAAATTGAAGGTTTGCAAAACTCTTAGTGCATATATACGTGTGACCCCACTGGGAAATTGGTTCCGGGTCGTTGTACCCTAGAAAGTAGTTTTTGCAAACAAGCAGACCATAATTTGATGATGTTTTACTGTAGAACCAGAGACTGTTTGCATTTCTTATTGTGTTTGTGGTGCATCTGTGGCATTTGTGTTCATTTGAAGAAGACTTTTTGTGAATTTATTTCAGTACTACTTGCTCCAGAGCATTGATGAGTAAACAGCCCTACATGACAGCTATGATCCCTACGCATTCCATTTTCAACCGGTGTTTGTTTACATTTGAAAATTGTGAAAAACTTTGATGGTGATGCCATGACTTAGTTGTGTCTAACAGCAAGTAGCAGCCCTGGAGTTTACAGAACTGCATGCGGTAAAAGTTGATTCTTGTTTGGAACTGAGAATTTGACTGTGACAGTTCATCGATTTACTATAGCACGAAGAAGGAGAAAATACAGTGGTGTGCATCCTATATAATAACCCGAAAGGCCAAAAACTGCTATTGCATTTTCCATAGGTCACAATTACTATCTTCCTCTAATGTCGAACCCCTCGCGGGGATGTAGACATTACGATACGCGGTGCCATTATATGTCACATTTGGGGTGTTTACATGACAAACATGCATTGTACCACATAATTCGAGACACATTACATTTAATACATCAGAATATAGTATTGTATATATTGTTAGTGGATATGTTGCCAATAATTATATCTACTGTAGGAAGCATAGACGTCCGGTTATGTTGTATATACAGTTAGCAGCTTAGACCACATTCTATGTTGCCCATATATCTACTGTAGGAAGCATAGACGCCCGGTTATGTTGCATACACAACAGTTTAGACCACATTCTATGTTGCCCATATATCTACTGTAGGAAGCATAGACGCCCGGTTATGTTGCATACACAACAGCTTAGACCACATTCTATGTTGCCCATATATCTACTGTAGGAAGCATAGACGCCCGGTTATGTTGCATATACAGTTAGCAGCTTAGACCACATTCTATGTTGCCCATATATCTACTGTAGGAAGCATAGACGTCCGGTTATGTTGCTAACAACAGCTTGACCCATTCTATGTTGCCATATATCTACTGTAGGAAGCATAGACGCCCGGTTATGTTGCATATACAGTTAGCAGCTTAGACCACATTCTATGTTGCCCATATATCTACTGTAGGAAGCATAGACGTCCGGTTATGTTGCATATACAGTTAGCAGCTTAGACGACATTCTATATTGCCCATATATCTACTGTAGGAAGCATAGACGTCCGGTTATGTTGCCCATATATCTACTGTAGGAAGCATAGACGTCTGGTTATGTTGCCCATATATCTACTGTAGGAAGCATAGACGCCCGGTTATGTTGCCCATATATCTACTGTAGGAAGCATAGACGTGCGGTTATGTTGCCCATATATCTACTGTAGGAAGCATAGACGTCCGGTTATGTTGCCCATATATCTACTGTAGGAAGCATAGACGTCTGGTTATGTTGCCCATATATCTACTGTAGGAAGCATAGACGCCCGGTTATGTTGCCCATATATCTACTGTAGGAAGCATAGACGTCCGGTTATGTTGCATACACAGTTAGCAGCTTCGACCACATTCTATGTTGTCCATATATCTACTGTAGGAGGCATAGACGCCCGGTTATGTTGCATACACAGCAGCTTAGACCACATTCTATGTTGCCCATATATCTACTGTAGGAAGCATAGACGTCCGGTTATGTTGCCCATATATCTACTGTAGGAAGCATAGACGTCTGGTTATGTTGCCCATATATCTACTGTAGGAAGCATAGACGCCCGGTTATGTTGCCCATATATCTACTGTAGGAAGCATAGACGTGCGGTTATGTTGCCCATATATCTACTGTAGGAAGCATAGACGTCCGGTTATGTTGCCCATATATCTACTGTAGGAAGCATAGACGTCCGGTTATGTTGCCCATATATCTACTGTAGGAAGCATAGACGTCCGGTTATGTTGCCCATATATCTACTGTAGGAAGCATAGACGTCTGGTTATGTTGCCCATATATCTACTGTAGGAAGCATAGACGTCTGGTTATGTTGCCCATATATCTACTGTAGGAAGCATAGACGCCCGGTTATGTTGCATACACTGTTGGAAGCTTAGACCACAGTTATGTTGCCCATATATCTACTGTAGGAAGCATAGACGTCCGGTTATGTTGTATATACAGTTAGTAGCTTAGACCACATTCTATGTTGCCCATATATCTACTGTAGGAAGCATAGACGCCCGGTTATGTTGTATATACAGTTAGCAGCTTAGACCACATTCTATGTTGCCCATATATCTACTGTTGGAAGCATAGACGCCCGGTTATGTTGTATATACAGTTAGCAGCTTAGACCACATTCTATGTTGCCCATATATCTACTGTTGGAAGCATAGACGCCCGGTTATGTTGCCTATACAGTTAGCAGCTTAGACCACATTCTATGTTGCCCATATATCTACTGTAGGAAGCATAGACGCCCGCTTATGTTGCCTACACAGTCAGCAGTTCACACTCCCAGGACATGCTGCCTACAGTTAGCAGTTTAGATTCCCAGGATACAGTACTATTTTGTCTGCAGTGTTAAGTACATAAATAAGTGTTTCTTACAAATATTTGTATTAATATTCAATCTCGTGGTTATGTATAAGCTACATCACGGTGATACATTATTGAAACTAAATACTTAGGTACATGTACAATACTTTATATGGAAAAGTTGGCAGTTTCTTACGGAGGTTTGTGCACACAAGTACACAAATATAACATAACATGTACAGTACACAGGTTGAATATATCCACTCTAATACGCAAGGGAGTTTCATATTAATGCAAGTAAGATGTCATGGCACTTAAAACGCCTAAGTGATCGAGTGCGTACGTAAATAATTTTATTTAAAGTTGCCACCGCATAAATGCATTTGGGCGAGTGTTCAAGGACTCTTACTTGTATACCACTGTAACCTATCATCACTGATGGGTTACGTGTTCGAGCTTAGTCCACGTCTCTTTATATGAAAAAGTTGGCGGTTTCTTACGAAGGTTGGTACACCAAGTACTTGTTAACTGCTGGAGCCTGCCCAGGCAAGGTGTTGCTAGGTAAACTTACTGTCCCTTTATGTATATTGCAACTAGTAGAAATGATAAATTAAAAATAAATCATAGCAACTTGCTTCGTTGTTGTCTTGGGTATAGGTGTTCCACCAGTAGCTAGTTTCATACGACTGTTTTTGTCCTTCTGTGGTAACACGCTGGACTGTTAATCCAGGGATCGCAGGTTCGATCCCCCATCTGACCCTAATAAAATTAACAGTCTTTCAGATGGGTCATTAAACCGAGGTCTCGTGTTGGTGCTGTACATTGTCAAAAGTCTAAAATTACTAATCTCTTCAGTAGGCGTGGCTCATATGGGCAACCGGTAGCGACGATAAATAAACGTAAAACACACACAGTTCTTCCGAGCATCATTTAACTCTCACCTGGTTAGACCTACTGTACTACTGCGTGTCACTGGGAGTGGTAGTGGCTTGTTTATATGCCAATACGCTGTTACTATGTGTTTTACGTTTATTTATCGTCGTTACCGGTTGCCCATATGAGCGACGCCTCCTGAAGAGATTAGTCAGTTTAGATTTTTGGACGATAGTGCAATAATACAGACAGAGACCCATTCCAGAATCTCCACTGGTTTTTTTACGTGCACGATGTAAAGCACCGATATGAGTCCTCGATTTAAAGTCCCATCTGAAAGACTGTTCCTTTTATTAGGGTCAGACGGGGGATCGATCATTAACATATATATATTCGTATATCACTCTGTGGACGAACGTCAGGGGAGGTAACTAGAGCCAGAGTGGGGCTACCAATAAACATACAATAACATAACTTAATGGTCCTCATTCTATGACATCAAAAAGAAATCAGGGGAGGTAACTAGAGCCAGAGTGGGGCTACCAATAAACATGCAATAACATAAGTTAATGGTCCTCATTCTATGACGTCAAAAAGAAGTCAGGGGAGGTAATTAGAGCCAGAGTGGGGCTACCAATAAACATGCAATAACATAAGTTAATGGTTCTCATTCTGTACTGACGTCAAAAAGAAGTCAGAGGAGGTAACTAGAGCCAGAGTGGGGCTACCATTAAACATGCAATAAATAAGTTAATGGGCCTCATTATATACTGACGTCAAAAAGAAGCGCCGCACTGTTGGGTATAACACCATATTTTATTACGTCACACTGTTGGGTATAGCACCATATTTTATTACGTCACACTGTTGGGTATAGCACCATACTTTATTACGCCACACTGTTGGGTATAACACCATATGTTATTACGTCACACTGTTGGGTATAGCACCATATTTTATTACGCCTCACTGTTGGGTATAACACCATATTTTATTACGCCGCACTGTTGGGTATAACACCATATTTTATTACGCCGCACTGTTGGGTATAACACCATATTTTATTACGCCTCACTGTTGGGTATAACACCATATTTTAATACGTCACATTGTTGGGTATAACACCATATTTTAATACGCCGCACTGTTGGGTATAACACCATATTTTATTACGCCGCACTGTTGGGTATAACACCATATTTTATTACGCCTCACTCTTGGGTATAACACCATATTTTAATACGTCCCATTGTTGGGTATAACACCATATTTTATTACGCCACACTGTTGGGTATAACACCATATTTTATTACGCCGCACTGTTGGGTATAACACCATATTTTATTACGTCACACTGTTGGGTATAACACCATATTTTATTCCATCACACTGTTGGGTATAGCACCATATTTTATTACGTCACACTGTTTGGTATAACACCATATTTTATTACGTCACAATGTTGGGTATAACACCATATTTTATTACGCCACACTGTTGGGTATAACACCATATTTTATTACGTCACACTGTTGGGTATAACACCATATTTTATTACGCCACACTGTTGGGTATAACACCATATTTTATTACGCCGCACTGTTGGGTATAACACCATATTTTATTACGCCGCACTGTTGGGTATAACACCATAATTTATTACAAACGGTTTAAATTCAACAAGTGCATTTACATAGGTCGGTGGAATTTCCCCTCTTGAGTGGACCCAAATCTATAAATCTGCTACGTTTTCACAAAAACACAATTATGAACACCAACAGTAAGTCTCCACTCTACCAGTGACCAGGGCTGGGGTGAATACATTAGGAAAGTATTTGAATACGAATACTCTGGAAATGTATGAATACGAATACTCTGTTTTATAAATGTATTTGAATACGAATACGAATACTTTAGTAATGTATTCGAATACTTTTTTGAATACTTTTGAATACATTCTCTTTGAATATTATATATGTATGACTAAACAAGAAAAAAAACTAAAACAACAACATCTCATATATATATATACAATGTTTATTTTAGTTTATAATCTTCTGTACATGAAATCAGATATGGGCAAGATTCAAACTACTTCACAACCAACCTATACCATTTACATATATCAGTGTTTTAAAATATTGGTGTATTATTTATTCAACATGTTTTAATAGTATCACAAAACAAATAAACATTTATAGCACAATTATTAGAGAAGTTTAATTGTGAGAGACAGCATAGTACAACTAATTCAGCACATAATAATATAGCAAGCACATACAGGGCTGCTCTGGCTCTTATTTTTTTGTAGCCAATTATTTTTAGCCAAATCTGTGCTTCCTTTAGCCAATTCCGACGCGTGCCATTTCTCCCAAACAGAGTTATTATAGTATATTTATTATAATATATTTTAATGTGTCATGCAATTGTATCACCTAAATGATGTATGCCCTTAAACTACAACTGAGGTAAGAGTTACATTTGCCGTGATACATTACTTGACAAGTTGTGTCAACTTTCATTTTCAGAATCATTTTAAAATGCATTCCCAGGGTTAGACAGTTAGACTAGTGCTGCATGTCAACTGTGCACATTTTATTACATCACATAAGACATTTGATCTTTCGGGTTAATGGTGTAAACAAGATTTATTTGATTGACAGGGTACTGCTGCTCGAGATCAATTAACACCTGTCACTTATATTGCCAATACCATTACTCTATGCCAAATAAACATCCTGTTTTGATGGGATTACTCTGATTAGCTGTCAGGTTTAAAATCGAAATATTAAATATAATAAATGCCATGGCATGTGGTAAATATCTATTATTTCTTTGATCACAATTTCCAATTTTCGAATATTTAACAGATTTTTGTCGTTTTTATCCAAACTGAGATTTTATTAGCCAATTTTGCCATATTTTAGCCAATGGCTACTCTGGCTATTGCCAGCGCGGGCCCTGACATAATAAAAGTCAAGCCACACACCTGTGATTAGCACAGTTCATAGTATTTTAGTTCAATTGCACACATTTTCTTAATTAAGGATATTGCTCTGATCTTTGAGCATATCCATAAATTACACCTGTAAAAGCTAACAACAGCAGTAATTATTTTCTTAATTAAGGATATTGCTCTGATCTTTAGTAATTATGCTATAGAATTATTGAAGGTGTTATCATAAACCTGCTCACCTATTGACCAGGGTCACCTATGATGAACTCATGTTTTAATACCTTTTAGGAATATTAGCTGTTTGACATTTAAGATTAACTCCTATAATATAATAATTCAATAAGATTTCCTCAGCAAAGTTTAAAATCACTGATTCTGTAATTAAAATGTTATGGAGCTAATTTCACAATTTTCTCACCTGCTTTTAAAATATTAACAGAATAATTATCAAGGACAATTAATTAAACAATTTATTTATAGTACTAATAAAAATATTTAGAACTTATAGATTAATTTATAGTGTCTGCTAATCTACAATAATAAAAATAGTAATTTTCTAGTGATATATACTTTTAAAACTTTGTTAATTGTCACTTTTTATTGCATAGATGACTTAATTATGATGTTTAAAAAGTAACATGCTAAAGTATTCAAAAAGTATTCAAAAAGTATTCATGAATACAGTGATATTTCAAATGTATTCGAATACAATACGAATACTTGTATTCAAAAAAGTCATGAATACTGAATACTTACGAATACTGAAGAATCAGTATTCGAATACAGATGAATACGAATACTGAATACGAATACCCCAGCC
>CM026387.1:238525-325555 GCA_014843695.1 Archivesica marissinica
AGATGGTACGGTGGTCGCCAGATCGGACACGTGGGTTTTCTCAGGGTACTCCGGTTTCCTTCCACACGAATGACCACATATACGCTTTCATCCGCGCCAACGAGAGTGATTAATATAAGTTGTTAAAACTTGCTTCGCAATCGTTGTAAAATAAATAAAGTTTAAACTTAAATAAACTATTACATGTCAAGAAAACAAACAATAAGCATGACACTAATAAATGACTACTTTTACTTATATACATGTATTGTACTCATGTATAATATTATATAACCCTTGCTTACAGGACATGCACAGGAGTGCAATCGATACCAGACGTTATCGACACCATTTTCGAGACGGGCGATGCCAATAAAACCTATCAGACAGTGATTGACAGAAAGAACTCGGTGGAGAATATTGGAAAAACAAAGGAACATCTGTTACAAGAGCTGAACAAATCCAAGACGAAAGCCGTGGCATCAGTAAAATCATTCAGAAAAGAAATGGAAGAACTGTATGAAAATCTTGAAAAACAATCGCTACACGAAGTGGATACAGAATTTCTAAGATTGAAGTCCATTTTAGAGCAGGAGAGAAAGCAGGCTGTCAATGAAGCGGGTGTAATGAAACAAGCTGCAGACAACTTGAGAAAAGCAGACGGAAACAAAGCCCAACAGTTTGTCTCAATGAAAATTGCCCAGAAGAAAATGGAAGAAGCAGATAGCATAACACTTTCAATGGAGTATTTTACCGATGTGAAGATAGAGTTTACTGTAGACCCACGTATACGTGCCTTCTTTCAGCAGCAAACAAATCTTGGACGTGTGACATCCATGTATGTTCAACCAAAGACAGACCTCTACAAAGTCAAACAAACGAGAGAAATTAATATTCAGATGCCAGGTGAGAAATACACGTGCAGGGTGCTTGGATCGTGCTTATCAGAAGACGGCCAACTGTTATTAGCCGATTTTATTAAAAACAAACTGAAACGTTTAAACATTACAAATATGTCTGACATAGATCACTGCGACATACGCGGTGGTCCTGCCGGAGTATGTTGCATCAGTAAACAAGAAGTGGCAGTGAGTGTTTACACCGGCAAACTCATCCAGTTTGTCTCCCTCGGTAAACAAATGACACGTACACGACAACTGAAGATGAATCATCGCTGCTTCGGTATTGCCTACAAGAATGACAGATTGTACGTATCTGACGATGTTAAATCCCTGTATATATATAACATGACAGGTGGCCTGCTGCAGACGGTAACACAAGACAGTTCCGGGAATAGTATATTTAACGGCAGTAGGCATATTGCTATCAGTGATAGTGGTGACAGTGTATATGTATCCTCCTTCATCAACAGTAGTTTGATCACTCTCGATGTACAGGGACAACATATCAGTACATTCACCGATTCTCATTTAACATCTGCAACAGGAGTTTGTACAGATGGTAGAGGAAACGTGTTTGTATGTGGATATAAGTCTAACAATGTTATACAACTGGGACAAGACGGAAAGAAGATAGGTGAGATAGCTCTACCGCCAGGTGATGTGATGAATCCACTGTCAGTATGTTTTAATCCACGGCAGTGTGCATTATATGTCACCCAATATGAAAGTAACACGATGAAGATATTCGAGCTACAGTGATACCGCGATACCAGAGTCGTAACGCATTCTGACAGTGTAAATACCGGAATACTATTACAATGGTTTAGTGTTATCATGCTGGGTGTGTATGTGACCATGTATTGTATTATTAGAGAGGGATGGCCGAGTGCTTAATGTCGTTAACTTTAAATTGCTTGCCGTATCCTGTGTATGTTCGAATCCCACTGGCGATTACGAACTCTTTCATGTGAGAAAGATATCCAGCTAGCTTGCGGATGGTCGGTGGTTCTAGCCGTTTGCCTGTTCGTGCCTACCGGGAGAGTCTCCATATGAACTAAGCTGTTGATGCGGCTTTTAACCCCAAACACCTGTGTGGTTGGAACACTTACAATGTGGTGTACCTTCGGGTGGGAAGTCATGTAGGTGTGGTGTACCTTCGGGTGGGATTTATAGACTCGTATATACATGTAAGTGTGGTGTACCTTCGGTAAGTCGTTTATAGACTCGTATATACATGTAAGTGTGGTGTACCTTCGGTAAGTCGTTTATAGACTCGTATATACATGTAAATGTGGTGTAACTTTGGGTGGGAAGTCTATGGTATGTAGGTGTGGTGTACCTTCGGGTGGGAAGTCTTATGACTCGTCATGTAGGTGTGGTGTACCTTCGGGTGGGAAGTCTGTGTAGTATGTAGGTGTGGTGTACCTTCGGGTGGGAAGTCTTTGACTCGTTATCATGTAGGTGTGGTGTACCTTCGGGTGGGAAGTCCTTAGACTCGTATATCATGTAAGTGTGTTGTACCTTCGGGTGGGAAGTCTTATAGACCGTATATCATGTGGTTGGTGTACCTTCGGGTGGGAAGTCTTAGGTTATGTAAGTGTGGTGTACCTTCGGGTGGGAAGTCATGGTATCATGTGGTTGGTGTACCTTCGGGTGGGAAGTCAATGTAGGTGTGGTGTACCTTCGGGTGGGAAGTCATGTAGGTGTGGTTGTTGTACCTTCGGGTGGGAAGTCCTTTATAGACTCGTATATACATGTATGTAAGTGTGGTGTAACTTCCTGTGGGAAGTCCTTTATAGACTGTTATACATGTATGTGTGGTGTACCTTCGGGTGGGAAGTCCTTATAGACTCGTATATACATGTAAGTATGTTGTACCTTCGGGTGGGAAGTCCTTTATAGACTCGTATATACATGTAAGTATGTTGTACCTTCGGGTGGGAAGTCCTTTATAGACTCGTATATACATGTAAGTATGTTGTACCTTCGGGTGGGAAGTCCTTTATAGACTCGTATATACATGTAAGTATGTTGTACCTTCGGGTGGGAAGTCCTTTATAGACTCGTATATACATGTAAGTATGTTGTACCTTCAGGTGGGAAGTCCTTTATAGACTCGTATATACATGTAAGTATGTTGTACCTTCGGGTGGGAAGTCCTTTATAGACTCGTATATACATGTAAGTATGTTGTACCTTCGGGTGGGAAGTCCTTTATAGACTCGTATATACATGTAAGTATGTTGTACCTTCGGGTGGGAAGTCCTTTATAGACTCGTATATACATGTAGTATGTTGTACTTCGGTGGGAAGTCCTTTATAGACTCGTATATACATGTAGTATTGTACTTCGGTGGGAAGTCCTTTATAGACTCGTATATACATGTAGTATGTTGTACTTCGGTGGGAAGTCCTTTATAGACTCGTATATACATGTAAGTATGTTGTACCTTCGGGTGGGAAGTCCTTTATAGACTCGTATATACATGTAAGTATGTTGTACCTTCGGGTGGGAAGTCCTTTATAGACTCGTATATACATGTAAGTATGTTGTACCTTCGGGTGGGAAGTCCTTTATAGACTCGTATATACATGTAAGTATGTTGTACCTTCGGGTGGGAAGTCCTTTATAGACTCGTATATACATGTAAGTATGTTGGGCGTAGTGTAACTAATTATGAATGAGCTCATTTTCCTCACCGACAGCGAACCATGTGGGCGAGCGACTAGTAATAAGTTGTTATTTTATTAGTACAGAATATAGTTCATATGTATAGTCGACTAACATTATATAATACCCATTTGACCATTATTTATCAGCCACATGTGCTAAGTAAGTACTTTCTGTACGTCCATTGTGAATGGGTGCTTAGAATATGTTTGATTGTATTTCCGAGTTGATTGTATAGTATGTATTGCTTTCTTGTTCTTTGAATTCGTCTTGGCGTACTAAACAGATTATTACATCATTCATTTCCAGTTCTTGGTACATATTGTATTCCTAGTAAATTAATTGATCGTAATCTATAAAGCGTACAAAATGTATGCAATATGGATAATTCCTAGTAAATTAATTGATCGTAATCTATAAAGCGTACAAAATGTATGCAATATGGATAATTCCTAGTAAATTAATTGATCGTAATCTATAAAGCGTACAAAATGTATGCAATATGGATAATTCCTAGTAAATTAATTGATCGTAATCTATAAAGCGTACAAAATGTATGCAATATGGATAATTCCTAGTAAATTAATTGATCGTAATCTATAAAGCGTACATAAATGTATGCAATATGGATAATTCCTAGTAAATGATACATTGCCTTTATAGGGTGTGTTCCAAGAACAATAACGTACTGCATGTTGCTTGTAATTTATGTGTTTTCATATATAGATGTGCATGTTTTAATTGAGTATAATGTACAATGTGCGTGTTACGTACTTGCTTGTAAATTGTTTGTACAATGTGTGTGTTACATAGTTGCTTGTAAATTGCTTGTACAATATATAATTCCTAGTTATGTGCGTTTTAATGGATGTTGGGCGCCTCTGTACCGTGGTCGAGTAGCTATGGGCGGTGATCACTGTTTTCCTATGAATAGTAACCCTTTCAACACCAAAATAGGCTCGAGAGCAGTCGTCTCGTCAGGATCTGTACTTTTTGTCTGTAATATTAATATTGTAGACAAAATTACCGATTTTGATAGATGTCCAAATGTAATGTTCGTATTAATTTATTTGTCTAAGAATATCATGGACCAGTCCATATCAGTTACTTGATGTTGAATGGGTTAAAAATGCTATTTGCCAGAACTTCAGCAAAATTTCAGTTCCGTAGCCAGCCTAGTTGTTTCGGCTCATGGTATAGCTTTCTTGTATTCTCCTGCATCTACATGTTCAGGCCCGTAGCCACATTGAGGCACACCGAGGCAATTGTCTCGTTTAAAATTTCCAAAGCAACCAAAAAATAAATGAAAAATTAAATAAATAAAATGCTAAAAATATCCCTTTCCTGTATAAAATGTTGACTGCTAGAGAGCTGAATGGTCAGTACATAATTATACGTCTAAACCAAATCAATCAGAAAACGCAGGAAATAGCTTTTATACGCCAACAATTTTAAAAGGGAATATGCCCCCGGACCCCCTAGATTGCCTCGGATGCAATTTACATCTGGCTACTGTACTTATGTTTATTAATTTGTATAGCCAACAACATATACATATTTGTCCCTTAATACTATCGGTTTCAATGCTTTTTATTTTATATTATAAGAATTTATGTAGTTTTCTTTCGTTCTGCTTCTGATAACAAGCTCTCCATTAGTGTAGTTTATTATTATAGCAGAACATAATATGTGCAAAGCAAAACGTCGAACAGTATGTACATATGTATATACTGCTGAACCCATCACTGTGGTAATGGTAATATACGTGTATGTTTTACGTTTATTTATCGTCGCTACCGGTTGCCCATATGAGCGACGCCTCCTGGAGAGATTAGTCATTTTAGATTTTTTGGAGGATAGTGCAATGATACAGACAGAGATCCATTCCAGAGTCTCCTCTGGTTCTCGTACGTGCACGGTGTACAGCACCGACACGAGACCTCGGTTTAAATCTGAAAGACTTAATTTTATGTGACACGTAATACCATGATACATATTAAGTGAATCTATTTACCAATTGAAAACACTTTATGAGCCACCACATGACAAAACCAACATAGTGCTGATAAAACACGTAACTCAAAAACTGCTGATGATAGAAATATAAACATGGTACCAAACTGTTGCTAATATTCTCAAATACCACCAAGTTTCAATTGACAAACCCGATCATTTGCATAAATTACATAAATATTATACTCATTTGTTTTCATGAAAGAGAATGTCACTGTATATCTAAATGAACGAATTGGCTCCCAACTTTCTAAAAATATCAACCGTTATTAAATCGAATATAGTGTCAAGAAGCTACGAGCATTTATAGTGTATCTAATTAGCATAATTATGCATAAATTATGTTAATTAGGTAATATTAATATGATTATAACTGCTTAACCTAACTGCCAATTTTGTAAAGTAAGACATTTTCGTGAAGCGGAGAACGTCGAATTTTTGAACGTACAATTTATGCAAATTAATTTAATCGGAAGGATCTGTGATTTGAAATGTACATGTTGTTGTATTCGATAATATAAGGTACAGTTTGTTACCATGGTTATCTTTCTAGCATAAGTTCTTGACTTTTATCATGACTATGTTGGTTTTGTCGTGTGGCGGCTACATAAAGTGTTCGACGTACGTTTTATTTCTAATTATGATGATATAATGTTAACCCTTATCCTGCCGAATAAATTGGACAGAATGTGCAAACAACATAGATCCAGATCAGCCATAGTGCAATGCCGCGTCTTATCGGGAACTATGTTGTTTGCTAATCGGACAAGTGATTTTGCTCCATTATCCGAATAGCAAACAGCATAGATCCTGTGCCGTCTGATCTAGAACGTGCCGTCTGATCTGACTCTATGTTGTTTGCAAAAGCGTCTTTAGTAGTGATTGGCAGTTCAAGGATTAAAGTCATATTCCTGTTAATAAACACGAAATTGCACTGCATACGAGTGTTCCATCTTTATACTTCCAATGTTAATAAGATATGGTCAAACTGATTTAAGGTGACCCTGGTCAATAGGTGAGCAGGTTTATGATAACACCTTCAATAATTCTATAGCATAATTACTAAAGATCAGAGCAATATCCTTAATTAAGAAAATAATTACTGCTGTTGTTAGCTTTTACAGGTGTAATTTATGGATAGCATAGATCAGAGCAATATCCTTAATTAAGAAAATGTGTGCAATTGAACTAAAATACTATGAACTGTGCTAATCACAGGTGTGTGGCTTGACTTTTATTATGTCAGGGCCCGCGCTGGCAATAGCCAGAGTAGCCATTGGCTAAAATATGGCAAAATTGGCTAATAAAATCTCAGTTTGGATAAAAACGACAAAACTCTGTTAAATATTCGAAAATTGGAAATTGTGATTAAAGAAATAATACATATTTACCACATGCCATGGCATTTATTATATTTAATATTTCAATTTTAAACCTGACAGCTAATCAGAGCAATCCCATCAAAACAGGATGTTTATTTGGCATAGAGTAATGGTATTGGCAATATAAGTGACAGGTGTTAATTGATCTCGAGCAGCAGTACCCTGTCAATCAAATAAATCTTGTTTACACCATTAACCCGAAAGATCAAATGTCTTATGTGATGTAATAAAATGTGCACAGTTGACATGCATCACTAGTCTAACTGTCTAACCCTGGGAATGCATTTTAAAATGATTCTGAAAATGAAAGTTGACACAACTTGTCAAGTAATGTATCCCGGCAAATGTAACTCTTACCTTAGTTGTAGTTTAAGGGCATACATCATTTAGGTGATACAATTGCATGACACATTAAAATATATTATAATAAATATACTATAATAACTCTGTTTGGGAGAAATGGCACGCGTCGGAATTGGCTAAAGGAAGCACAGATGTGGCTAAAAATAATGGCTACAAAAAAATAAGAGCCAGAGCAGCCCTGTATGTGCTTGTTATATTATTATGTGCTGAATTAGTTGTACTATGCTGTCTCTCACAATTAAACTTCTCTAATAATTGTGCTATAAATGTTTATTTGTTTTGTGATACTATTAAAACATGTTGAATAAATAATACACCAATATTTTAAAACACTGATATATGTAAATGGTATAGGTTGGTTGTGAAGTAGTTTGAATCTTGCCCATATCTGATTTCATGTACAGAAGATTATAAACTAAAATAAACATTGTATATATATATGAGATGTTGTTGTTTTAGTTTTTTCTCTTGTTTAGTCATACATATATAATATTCAAAGAGAATGTATTCAAAAGTAATCAAAAAAGTATTCGAATACATTACTAAAGTATTCGTATTCAAATACATTTATAAAACAGAGTATTCGTATTCATATTCATACATTTCCAGAGTATTCGTATTCGTATTCAAATACTTTCCTAATGTATTCACCCCAGCCCTGGTCACTGGTAGAGTGGAGACTTACTGTTTGTGTTCATAATTGTGTTTTTGTGAAAACGTAGCAGATTTATAGATTTGGGTCCACTCAAGAGGGGAAATTCCACCGACCTATGTAAATGCACTTGTTGAATTTAAACCGTTTGTAATAAAATATGGTGTTATACCCAACAGTGCGGCGTAATAAAATATGGTGTTATACCAAACAGTGTGACGTAATAAAATATGGTGTTATACCCAACAGTGTGGCGTAATAAAATATGGTGTTATACCAAACAGTGTGATGTAATAAAATATGGTGTTATACCAAACAGTGTGACGTAATAAAATATGGTGTTATACCAAACAGTGTGACGTAATAAAATATGGTGTTATACCAAACAGTGTGATGTAATAAAAATATGGTGTTATACCCAACAATGTGGCGTAATAAAATATGGTGTTATACCCAACAGTGTGACATAATAAAATATGGTGTTATACCCAACAATGTGGCGTAATAAAATATGGTGTTATACCCAACAGTGTGACGTAATAAAATATGGTGTTATACCCAACAGTGCAGCGCTTCTTTTTGACGTCATATAGAATGAGGACCATTAACTTATGTATTGTATGTTTATTGGTAGCCCCACTCTGGCTCTAGTTACCTCCTCTGACTTCTTTTTGACGTCATAGAATGAGGACCATTAACTTATGCTATTGTATGTTTATTGGTAGCCCCACTCTGGCTCTAGTTACCTCCCCTGACTTCTTTTTGACGTCATAGAATGAGGACCATTAACTTATGCTATTGTATGTTTATTGGTAGCCCCACTCTGGCTCTAGTTACCTCCCCTGACGTTCGTCCACAGAGTGATATACGGATATATATATGTTAATGATCGATCCCCCGTCTGACCCTAATAAAAGTAACAGTCTTTCAGATGGGACTTTAAATCGAGGACTCATATTGGTGCTTTACATCGTGCACGTAAAAACCCAGGGGAAATTCTGGAATGGGTTTCTGTCTGTATTATTGCTCTATCGTCCAAAAATCTAAACTGACTAATCTCTTCAGGAGGCGTCGCTCATATGGGCAACCAGTAACGACGATAAATAAACGTGAAACACATAGTAACAACGTATTGGCATATTAACAAGCCACTACCACTCCAGTGACACGCAGAAGTACAGTAGGTCTAACCAGGTGATAGTTAAATGATGCTCGGAAGAACTGTGTGTTTTACGTTTATTTATCGTCGCTACCGGTTGCCCATATGAGCCACGCCTACTGAAGAAATTAGTAATTTTAGACTTGACAATGTACAGCACCAACACGAGACCTCGGTTTAATGACCCATCTGAAAGACTGTTAATTTTATTAGGGTCAGACGGGGGATCGAACCTGCGATCCCTGGATTAAAAAGTCCAGCGTGTTACCAAGGAAGGACAGAAACAGTCGTATGAAACTAGCTACTGGTGGAACGCCTATACCCAAAATAACAACGAAGCAAGTTGCTATGATTTGTTTTTAATTTATCATTTCTACTAGTTGTAATATACATAAAGGGACAGTAAGTTTACCTAGCAACACCCTGCCTGGGCAGGCTCCAGCAGTTAACAAGTACTTGGTGTACCAACCGCCAACTTTTTCATATAAAGAGACGTGGACTAAGCTCGAACACGTAACCCATCAGTGATGATAGGTTACAGTGGTATACAAGTACCTTGAAGTCCTTGAACATACATACATACAGTGATGATAGGCTACAGTGGTATACAAGTACCTTGAAGTCCCTGAACATTCATACATACAGTGATGATAGGTTACAGTGGTATACAAGTACCTTGAAGTCCCTGAACATACATACATACATACATACAGTGATGATAGGTTACAGTGGTATACAAGTACCTTGAAGTCCCTGAACATACATACATACAGTGATGATAGGCTAAAGTGGTATACAAGTACCTTTAAATCCCTGAACATACATACATACAGTGATGATAGGTTACAGTGGTATACAAGTACCTTGAAGTCCTTGAACATACATACATACAGTGATGATAGGTTACAGTGGTATACAAGTACCTTGAAGTCCCTGAACATACATACATACAGTGATGATAGGTTACAGTGGTATACAAGTACCTTGAAGTCCCTGAACATACATACATACAGTGATGAGAGATTACAGTGGTATACAAGTACCTTGAAGTCCCTGAACATACATACATACAGTGATGAGAGATTACAGTGGTATACAAGTACCTTGAAGTCCCTGAACATACATACATACAGTGATGATAGGTTACAGTGGTATACAAGTACCTTGAAGTCCCTGAACATACATACATACAGTGATGAGAGATTACAGTGGTATACAAGTACCTTGAAGTCCCTGAACATACATACATACAGTGATGAGAGATTACAGTGGTATACAAGTACCTTGAAGTCCCTGAACATACATACATACAGTGATGATAGGTTACAGTGGTATACAAGTACCTTGAAGTCCCTGAACATACATACATACAGTGATGAGAGATTACAGTGGTATACAAGTACCTTGAAGTCCCTGAACATACATACATACAGTGATGAGAGATTACAGTGGTATACAAGTACCTTGAAGTCCCTGAACATACATACATACAGTGATGATAGGTTACAGTGGTATACAAGTACCTTGAAGTCCTTGAACACTCGACCAAATGCATTTATGCGGTGGCGACTTTAAATAAAATTATTTACGTACGCTCTCGACCACTTAGGCATTTAATTGCTATGATATCTTACTTGCATTAATATGAAACTCCCTTGCGTATTAGAGTGGATATATTCAACCTGTGTACTGTACATGTACCTAAGTATTTAGTTTCAATAATGTATCACCCTGATGTAGCTTATGCATAACCACGAGATTGAATATTAATAAAAATATTTGTAAGAAACACTGCACTGCACTTAACACTGCAGACAAAATAGTACTGTATCCTGGGAATCTAAACTGCTAACTGTAGGCAACATGTCCTGGGAGTGTGAACTGCTGACTGTGTAGGCAACATAACCGGGCGTCTATGCTTCCTACAGTAGATATATGGGCAACATAGAATGTGGTCTAAGCTGCTAACTGTATAGGCAACATAACCGTGCGTCTATGCATCCTACAGTAGATATATGGGCAACATAACCGGGCGTCTATGTCTCCTACAGTAGATATATGGGCAACATAGACTGTGGTCTAAGCTGCTAACTGTATATGCAACATAACCGGGCGTCTATGCCTCCTACAGTAGATATATGGGCAACATAACCGGACGTCTATGCTTCCTACAGTAGATATATGGGCAACATAACCGGACGTCTATGCTTCCTACAGTAGATATATGGACAACATAACCGGACGTCTATGCTTCCTACAGTAGATATATGGGCAACATAACCGGACGTCTATGCTTCCTACAGTAGATATATGGGCAACATAACCGGACGTCTATGCTTCCTACAGTAGATATATGGGCAACATAGAATGTGGTCTAAGCTGCTGTGTATGCAACATAACCGGGCGTCTATGCTTCCTACAGTAGATATATGGGCAACATAGAATGTGGTCTAAGCTGCTAACTGTATATGCAACATAACCGGGCGTCTATGCTTCCTACAGTAGATATATGGGCAACATAGAATGTGGTCTAAGCTGCTAACTGTATATGCAACATAACCAGGCGTCTATGCTTCCTACAGTAGATATATGGGCAACATAGAATGTGGTCTAAGCTAAGCTGCTAACTGTATGTGCAACATAACCGTGCATCTATGCCTCCTACAGTAGATATATGGGCAACATAGACTGTGGTCTAAACTGCTAACTGTATAGGCAACATAACCAGGAGTCTATGCCTCCTACAGTAGATATATGGGCAACATAGAATGTGGTCTAAGCTGCTAACTGTATAGGCAACATAACCGGGCGTCTATGCTTCCTACAATAGATATAATTAGTGGCAACATATCCACTAACAATATATACAATACTATATTCTGATGTATTAAATGTAATGTGTCTCGAATTATGTGGTACAATGCATGTTTGTCATGTAAACACCCCAAATGTGACATATAATGGCACCGCGTATCGTAATGTCTACATCCCCGCGAGGGGTTCGACATTAGAGGAAGATAGTAATTGTAACCTATGGAAAATGCAATAGCAGTTTTTGGCCTTTTGGGTTATTATCTAGTACAGTTTCTCGTAACATTATACTTTAAAGCAGCATTACATCGTAATAAAGGATGTTTTTGGTAAGATATAAATACTAATGTGTGTGTGTTTACAAAAATCGAAATAGTCGCTCAGAAACGATAAAATTCCAATAAATTTAAACCGTCGTATATGCGAATTTGTTTATGAACACACGAAATACAACGCATATATTTTGAACATGAAAGACTATCTATCGAACCCCATTCGGGGATGTAGAAATGTCCCTAAAAGACTTAGCTAACAGAGGTATAAATCAACATATCAAGTAATTTAATTTAAAAAAAGACATCGTGGGACAAATGGGGACGATGCATTCCGAATGTAAACAAGTACGGGCGATGCGTTCCGGTTGTAAACAAGTACGTGACCGATCGACTCGGAAAGTCCTACTTTCGGTTTCGAGTTTGTTTTATCGCAAATAAACACTGTTTACCAAATGAACATAAGCATACAAAGTATAATGTTAGAATGTGTAGCAGCATTGCTACACATACGTAAAAATTGAATTTTTCAAATATATTTTATTTCATACGATATAATCTTCTTCTTTTCCGTATTTTCTTTCCCCTTATGGGAACACCAAGTACTAGTACTTGTAGATAGTTTAACGGTTAAAAGTTGACTTACTATGTAGTCATAATTTAAAAAACATTATAAAAACTATAAAAGCCATAAATGCCTCCACCCATGCTTCAAACATTCAAAGTATATTTACACAGTTATTGGAGTATTAGAGCACATTGCATATGGAGTTTGTGACACAACTCGGAGGACATCCTTGTTACAGCATTAATATCTTCAGGTTTAGTTATAACATTCTTGTAGTTAGTGCAGTCGATTATAAGACGTGTGATTGCATGTTTGTCACAGAAGAGTTTGTTGTATTTATGCGCTCCTATGATGGATACCACTAGTTGTTTCAATTTGGCAAATCCCTCCTTACGAGTATGATGCAGCACTGGACAGGAGGTTATCATGTGGACAAGGTCTTCGATATCCATGGCACAGACTCGGCAGATTGCTTCTTCAGCATGTTGGTTAAATCTATGCTTGGATGCTTGTAGGATGTATGTGCCGGTTAGCATGCGGCATTTGGTGATACATCTTTTCACTTCGGACACTGACGATTGTATAGATTGCCAGACTGGGTGTGTACATCCTATCTGAAGGTGTGATTTCGACAGAAATTTCAGTGTTGATTTGTTTTCAATGTCAGCATTTAGTTGTTTCGACCAATAAGTGTTCACCGCCTGCTTAACTTGTTATTTCCATATTGTCTTGGGGACGAGACACTCTTTTAGAGAGGTTATACTTGGCAGTCCATATTTGGACAGAACATCTGATACTTTGCTATAGAAACTCAGTGGGTTATCAAGGTTAATTGCCATCTGCCTGTCAGTTAATGTTTGCAACGTTTCATTATCACTTTTTAGGATGTTGAAGATAAAACTCATCTGACGTTTGTGGATTTCTGCTTCTATTGGTAGTGCGCCTAACAGCAGATATACTGCTCCTGATGCAGTTCTGTCAGGTAGTGATTGTATTCTACGTAGAACTTTTATGTGGAATCTTGATAGAGATAGTGTTTGTGTGATAGTTAATGGAAGTACTTCCAGTCCAAACAATAGCCTTGGTAGCACGTAACACTGGTACAGTCTGAATGACACTGCAGGGTTTAGCCCATTTGATCCATGGAAACCAGTGTTAATTAATGAGTACATGGTTCTTCTTGCTAAGCTAATTCGTTCATCAATGTTAATTTCATTCTCTTTGCTTTCAGTGCGAAAAAGACCTATGCTGCTTTAATACGGAAGCCGTTTGTTTACCTAGTCTCGTTTTGGCGAAAGTATGTCAAAACGGTGCGAACTATATAATAAGCCAAACCGTGTTTCCGTGTATTGTTGGGAGTTATTTTGAAGCGAAATCGAAAGTTGAAGTCGATCTTTAACGGAATAGTAATAAAATTGCTACAGGCGGTTGTGAAATGTTTTCCGATGAAATAGTAAACTTTAAATGTACATATTGTGCCGAGTTTGAACGAAACAGAGACGCAGTTAAGTATTGTATGGAGTGCCAATGTTATTGTTGCCAGTCATGTACAGATATGCACGCACGATTTCCGCCATTAAAAGGACACCAACTTCTAGATAAATCCAGTTTTAAGTCGGCAGTTCTTACTTCCGAGCTTCCGACAGTGCCGACGGACAGATGTGCCAAGCATGATATAAAGATTATAGATATGTACTGTGGAAACCACGACGTTGTCGGCTGTACGACTTGTATGATTCTAGAACACAGGTAAATTAATATAAATACATATTTGTTCCACGCCCTTTCGAGTGGCCAGAGATACGGGAATCTAGGTAAATTAATTGAAAAATAAAACGTATGTATGTATGTTCCATTAATGTTAAACCCCTTGCGGGGACCTGTTTTCCTGGGCAGTCTTAGACGACCTAAGTGGTTAACCAGTACTAAGCAACATGTGTGAGGTGCCTTGCTCAATGACACTACATACGTGGCCTGACCGAGTATCGAACCCGGGACCGTTGGATTCCAAGTCCGACGCTCTACCACGGACGCCACACTGTGTCCATATCCCCTTTCGAAGAATAATTGTCCCAGATCGTTTGACAGTTGTGGTCAAACCTAACAGATTGACATCTACCGTACTTACTCGCCTATAAGACGGGTATATTTTCAGCTGATTTAAGGCTCAAACTCGGGGTCCCGTCTTATAAGTGGGTCATAAAACATCGCCTAAAAATTGTCCGTCAAAATCACAAGGATTCGGCACGTTTGGGGGTACTAGTATATATATTTAAGTACAGGGATTCTACTCTGTGGGATGTCAGATTTCGCATCGATTAGTAAAATGGCCCTATCTGAAACAATTTTGTACAAATCTGTCCAAATATAACGTCTATCCAGAGTCTTTATATTGTTCTTCAAATAAAACACAACTTTAAGCTGCATGCATGTATACTTTGCAAATAATTGCCACAGACATTGGCCATAGCAGGTCACATTTCCATACTAGGACACGGGTTCTGTCAGCAACAACAAAAAATCTTCGACGGGAGAGTTTTAACAGTGAATAACATTATCAATAAAAGTAGGTTTATTCAGCAAACATGTACGTCAAAAAGAGATTTCGGAGAATTTTTCAATTTGTTTGGAAAATTTCTAAAGCGGCGCAGTTCGCGTTGAAACGAGCGTTCTGATTGGATTATGATTATTCTTCATATAAAAACAAACATCTTGTTACATTCTAATAATCCAATCAGAACGCTCGTTTCAACGCGAATTGCGCCGCTTTAGAAATGTTCAAGGGATATTGTATAGTGTTATATTTGACCACTTAATGCGTAATCCATTAATAATTTTCAACGCGTATTCCATTAATAATTTTCATTAAAACAAATCTCCACCCCAACAAACAAACACTGTTACAATTTATTTTTCATAAGACAAGATTAAGCAAGTGTGTGTCACCATAATCATTAACCAAGCAGCTGCGAATATCCCAACTCCGGGTAATACTAGAAGTTTGATGGCGACTACCCTTGGAACTATATGAGGTTTTCTAGAGCGGAATGGCGTGTGTGTTTTAAGTTTATTTATCGTCGCTACCGGTTGCCATGAGCGACGCCTCCAGAAGAGATTAGTCATTTTAGATTGTTGGAGGATAGTGCAATGATACAGACCGAGTCCCATTCCAGAGTCTCCTCTGGTTCTTTTACGTGCACGGTGTAAAGCACCAACACTAGACCTTTGTTTAACGTCCCATCTGAAAGACTTAATTTTATTAGGGTCAGACGGGGGATGGAACCTGCGATCTGCCTGTGGTCCAAACTATTACTGTTTACATATTAGCGCGCTCGCTTCTCGCCAATGCAACCCGGGTTCGGTCCTCGGACCGGGAAGTATGTGAGATGGTCCGGTGGTCGCCAGATCGGACACGTGGGTTTTCTCAGGGTACTCCGGTTTCCTCCCACACGAATGACCACATATACGCTTTCATCCGTGCCAACGAGAGTGATTAATATAAGTTGTTAAAACTTGCTTCGCAATCGTTGTAAAATAATATAAAGTTTAAACTTAAATAAACTATTACATGTCAAGAAAACAAACAATAAGCATGACACTAATAAAAATTACTGCTTTTACTTATATACATGTATTGTACTCATGTATAATATTATATCGAAACCCTTGCTTGCAGGACATGCACAGGAGTGGAATCAATACCAGACGTTATCGACACTATTTTCGAGACGGGCGATGCCAATAAAACCTACCAGACAGTGATTGACAGAAAGAACTCGGTGGAGAATATTGGAAAAACAAAGGAACATCTGTTGCAAGAGCTGAACAAATCCAAGACGGAAGCCGTGGCATCAGTAAAATCATTCAGAAAAGAAATGGAAGAGCTGTATGAATATCTTGAAAAACAATCGCTACACGAAGTGGATACAGAATTTCTCAGATTGAAGTCCATTTTAGAGCAGGAGAGAAAGCAGGCTGTCAATGAAGCGGATGTAATGAAACAAGCTGCAGACAACTTGCGAAAAGCAGACGGAAACAAAGCCCAACAGTTTGTCTCAATGAAAATTGCCCAGAAGAAAATGGAAGAAGCAGATATCATAAAGCTTTCAATGGAGTATTGTACCGATGTGAAGATAGTGTTTACTGTAGACCCACGTATACGTGCCTTCTTTCAGCAGCAAACAAATCTTGGACGTGTGACATCCATGTATGTTCAACCAAAGACAGACCTCTACAAAGTCAAACAAACGAGAGAAATTAATATTCAGATGCCAGGTGAGAAATCCACGTGCAGGGTGATTGGATCGTGCTTCTCAGAAGACGGCCAACTGTTATTAGTCCATTTTAATAATAACAAACTGAAACGTTTAAACATTACAAATATGTCTGACATAGATTACTGCGATATACCCTGTAATCCTGCCGGAGTATGTTGCATCAGTAAACAAGAAGTGGCAGTGAGTGTTTACAACGGCAAACTCATCCAGTTTGTCTCCCTCGGTAAACAAATGACATGTACACGACAACTGAAGATGAATCATATCTGCTTCGGTATTGCCTACAAGAATGACAGATTGTACGTATCTGCCAATGATAAATCCCTGTATATATATAACATGACAGGTGGCCTGCTGCAGACGGTAACACAAGACAGTTCCGGGAATAGTATATTTAACGCCAGTAGGCATATTGCTATCAGTGATAGTGGTGACAGTGTATATGTATCCTCCGTCAACAACAGTAGTTTGATCACTCTCGATGTACAGGGACAACATATTAGTACATTCACCGATTCTCAGTTAACACATGCAACAGGAGTGTGTACAGATGGTAGAGGAAACGTGTTTGTATGTGGACGTACGTCTAACAATGTTATACAACTGGGACAAGACGGAAAGAAGATAGGTGAGATAGCTCTACCGCCAGGTGGTCTGAAGAATCCACTGTCAGTATGTTTTAATCCACGGCAGTGTGCATTATATGTCACCCATGATGAAAGTGACACGATGAAGATATTCGAGCTACAGTGATACCGCGATACCAGAGTCGTAAAGCATTCTGACAGTGTAAATACCGGAATACTATTACAATAGTTTAGTGTTATCATGCTGGGTGTGTATGTGACCATAGTGTATTGTATTATAGGAGAGGGGTGGCCGAGTGGTTAATGTCGTTAACTTTAAATTGCTTGCCCGTATCCTGTGTATGTTCGAATCCCACTGGCGGCTACAAACTCTTTCATGTGAGAAAGATATCCAGCTAGCTTGCGGATGGTCGGTGGTTCTAGCCGTTTGCCTGTTCGTGCCTAGGGGGAGAGTCTCCATATGAACTAAGCTGTTGATGCGGCTCTAAACTCCAAACACCTGTATGGTTGGAACACTTACAATGTGGTGTACCTTCGGGTGGGAAGTCATGTAGGTGTGGTGAACCTTCGGGTGGGACGACCTTAACAGACTCGTATATACATGTAAGTATGCTGTAACTTCAGGGGGGGGGAAGTCCTTTATAGACTCGTATATACATGTATGTTAGTGTGGTGTAACTTCCTGTGGGAAGTCCTTTATAGACTCGTATATACATGTACATGTGGTGTAACTTTGGGTGGGAAGTCCTTTATAGATTCGTATATACATGTATGTAAGTATGTTGTACCTTCGGGTGGGAAGTCCTTTATAGACTCGTATATACATGTAAGTATGTTGTACCTTCGGGTGGGAAGTCCTTTATAGACTCGTATATACATGTAAGTATGTTGTACCTTCGGGTGGGAAGTCCTTTATAGACTCGTATATACATGTACGTATGGTGTACATTCGGGTGGGAAGTCCTTTATAGACTCGTATATACATGTAAGTGTGGTGTAACTTCGGGTGGGAAGTCCTTTATAGACTCGTATATACATGTACATGTGGTGTACCTTCGGGTGGGAAGTCCTTTATAGACTCGTATATACATATAAGTATGTTGTACCTTCGGGTGGGAAGTCCTTTATTTACTTGTATATACATGTAAGTATGTTGTACCTTCGGGTGGGAAGTCCTTTATTGACTCGTATATACATGTAAGTATGTTTGGCGTAGTGTAACTAATTATGAATGAGCTCATTTTCCTCACCGACGGCGAACCATGTGGGCGAGCGACTAGTAATAAGTTGTTATTTTATTAGTACAGAATATAGCTCATATGTATAGTTGACTAACATTATATTATACACATTTGACCACTATTTAGCAGCCACATGTGCTAAGTAAGTACTTTCTGTACGTCCATTGTGAATGAGTGCTTAGAATATGTTTGATTGTATTTCCGAGTTGATTGTATAGTATGTATTGCTTTCTTGTTCTTTGAATTCGTCTTGGCGTACTAAACAGATTATTACATCATTCATTTCCAGTTCTTGGTACATATTGTATTCCTAGTAAATTAATTGATCGTATATATATAAAGCGTACAAAATGTATGCAATATGGATAATTCCTAGTAAATTAATTGCTCGTAATCTATAAAGCGTACAAAATGTATGCAATATGGATAATTCCTAGTAAATTAATTGATCGTAATATATAAAGCGTACATAAATGTATGCAATATGGATAATTCCTAGTAAATTAATTGATCGTAATCTATAAAGTGTACATAAATGTATGCAATATGGATAATTCCAAGTAAATTAATTGATCGTAATCTATAAAGCGTACATAAATGTATGCAATATGGATAATTCCTAGTAAATTAATTGATCGCAATCTATAAAGCGTACAAAATGTATGCAATATGGATAATTCCTAATGAATGATACATTGCCTTTATAGGGTGTGTTCCAAGAACAATAACGTACTGCATGTTGCTTGTAATTTTATGTGTTTTCATATATATATGTGCATGTTTTAATTGAGTATAATGTACAATGTGCGTGTTACGTAGTTGCTTGTACAATGTGCGTGTTACGTAGTTGCTTGTACAATGTGCGTGTTACGTAATTGCCTGTACAATGTGCGTGTTACGTAGTTGCTTGTACAATGTGCGTGTTACGTAGTTGCTTGTACAATGTGCGTGTTACGTAGTTGCTTGTACAATGTGCGTGTTACGTAGTTGCTTGTACAATGTGCGTGTTACGTAGTTGCTTGTACAATGTGCATGTTACGTAGTTGCTTGTACAATGTGCGTGTTACGTAGTTGCTTGTACAATGTGCGTGTTACGTAGTTGCTTGTACAATGTGCGTGTTACGTAGTTGCTTGTACAATGAGCGTGTTACGTAGTTGCTTGTACAATGTGCGTGTTACGTAGTTGCTTGTACAATGTGCGTGTTACGTAGTTGCTTGTACAATGTGCGTGTTACGTACTTGCTTGTACAATGAGCGTGATACGTAGTTGCTTGTACAATGTGTGTGTTACGTAGTTGCTTGTACAATGTGTGTGTTACGTAGTTGCTTGTAAATTGTTTGTACAATGTGTGTGTTACGTAGTTGCTTGTAAATTGCTTGTACAATGTGTGTGTTACGTAGTTGCTTGTAAATTGCGTGTACAATATATAATTCCTAGTTATGTGCGTTTTAATGGATGTTGGGCGCCTCTGTACCGTGGTCGAGTAGCTATGGGTGGTGATCACTGTTTTCCTATGAATAGTAACCCTTTCAACACCAAAATAGGCTCGAGAGCAGCCGTCTCATCAGGATCTGTACTTTTTGTCTGTAATATTAATATTGTAGACAAAATTACCGATTTTGATAGATGTCCAAATGTAATGTTTGTATTAATTTATTTGTCTAAGAATATCATGGACCAGTCCATATCAGTTACTTGATGTTGAATGGGTTAAAAATGCTATTTGCCAGAACTTCAGCAAAATTTCAGTTCCGTAGCCAGCCTAGTTGTTTCGGCTCATGGTATAGCTTTCTTGTATTCTCCTGCATCTACATGTTCAGGCCCGTAGCCATATTGAGGCACACCGAGGCAATTGTCTCGTTTAAAATTTCCAAAGCAACCAAAAAATAAATGAAAAATTAAATAAATAAAATGCTAAAAATATCCCTTTCCTGTATAAAATGTTGACTGCTAGAGAGCTGAATGGTCTACATAATTATACGTCTAAACCAAATCAATCAGAAAACGCAGGAAATAGCTTTTATACGCCAACAATTTTAAAAGGGAATATGCCCCCGGACCCCCTAGATTGCCTCGGATGCAATTTACCTCTGGCTACTGTACTGATGTTTATTAATTTGTATAGCCAACAACATATACATATTTGTCCCTTAATACTATCGGTTTCAATGCTTTTTATTTTATATTATAAGAATTTATGTAGTTTTCTTTCGTTCTGCTTCTGATAACAAGCTCTCCATTAGTGTAGTTTATTATTATAGCAGAACATAATATGTGCAAAGCAAAACGTCGAACAGTATGTACATATGTATATACTGCTGAACCCATCACTGTGGTAATGGTAATATACGTGTATGTTTTACGTTTATTTATCGTCGCTACCGGTTGCCCATATGAGCGACGCCTCCTGGAGAGATTAGTCATTTTAGATTTTTTGGAGGATAGTGCAATGATACAGACAGAGACCCATTCCAGAGTCTCCTCTGGTTCTCTTACGTGCACGGTGTACAGCACCAACACGAGACCTCGGTTTAACGTCCCATCTGAAAGACTGTTAATTTTATGTGACGCGTAATACCAGATTATCAGTCGTTTAATGATACATATTAAGTGAATCTATTTACCCATTGAAAACACTATATGAGCCACCACATGACAAAACCAACATAGTGCTGATAAAAACACGTAACTCAAGAACTGCTGATGATAGAAATATAAACATGGTACCAAACTGTTGCTAATATTCTCAAATACCACCAAGTTTCAATTGACAAACCCGATCACGTTCATTTGCATAAATTACATAAATATTGTACTCATTTGTTTTCATGAAAGAGAATGTCATTGTATATCTAAATGAACGAATTGGCTCTCGGCTTTCTAAAAATATCAACCTTTATAACATCAAATATAGTGTCAAGAAGTTACGAGCATTTATAGTGTATCTAATTAGCACAATTATGCATAAATTATGCTAATTAGGTAATATTAATATGATTATAACTGCGTAACCTAACTGCCAATTTTGTAAAGCAAGACATTTACGTCGAATTTTTGAACGTACAATTTATGTTATCTTTCTAGCATACGTTCTTGACTTTTATCATGACTATGTTGGTTTTGTCGTGTGGCGGCTCATAAAGTGTTCGACGTACGTTTTATTTCTAATTATGATGATATAATGTTAACCCTTATCCTGCCGAATAAATTGGACAGAATGTGCAAACAACATAGATCCAGATCAGCCATAGTACAATGCCGTGTCTTATCGGGAACTATGTTGTTTGCTATTCGGACAAGTGATTTTGCTCCATTATCCGAATAGCAAACAGCATAGATCCCGTGCCGTCTGATCTAGAATGTGCCGTCTGATCTGACTCTATGCTGTTTGCAAAAGCGTCTTTAGTCGTGATTGGCAGGTCAAGGATTAAAGTCATATTCCTGTTAATAAACACGAAATTGCACTGCATACGAGTGTTCCATCTTTATACTTCCAATGTTAACAAGATATGGTCAAACTGATTTAAGGTACTTTCGCACGACAGAAATTAGTGGGGAATCCATGTCATCGCCCCATGGGTAACTAGCCACGCGTGATTGGCTGCATCAGTGTTGGTTCTGAAATAAAACGTGTCTGTTATGCTTTCCAACAAATTGCCAATTCCAAGGTCACTGACTTACTGTTGGTGTATAGAATTGGTCCTAGGATTTGTATGCGAAGATTCCAAGGTCACTGGTAGAGTGGAGACTTACTGTTGGTGTTCAGAATTGGTCCTAGGATTTGTATGCGAAGATTCCAAGGTCACTGGTAGAGTGGAGACTTACTGTTGGTGTTCAGAATTGTATGTTTGTTGGAAGATTCCAAGGTCACTGGTAGAGTTACTTACTGTGGTGTTCGTCCTAGGATGTGTATGCGAAGATTCCATATCTTATGACATGTAACAGATTCGCTGGCTGGATATAATACCAGGCTCTGAGGTTATAATACATTGCTCGGATCTCAAACTCCTGTAACATATACATGTGCACCATTTCAAAAACATCTCCCATTCCAATGGCAAATATGTAATATAATTCAATAGAACATGGAAGACCAACTCGGTTGTCAATTTGTGTTTTTGTGAAAACGTAGCAGATTTATAGATTTGGGTCCACTCAAGAGGGGAAATTCCACCGACCTATGTAAATGCACTTGTTGAATTTAAACCGTTTGTAATAAATTATGGTGTTATACCCAACAGTGTGACGTAATAAAATATGGTGTTAACCGGTAACGACGATACATAAACGTAAAACACATAGTAACAACGTATTGGCATATAAACAAGCCACTACCACTCCAGTGACACGCAGAAGTACAGTAGGTCTAACCAGGTGATAGTTAAATGATGCTCGGAAGAACTGTGTGTTTTACGTTTATTTATCGTCGCTACCAGTTGCCCATATGAGCCACGCCTACTGAAGAGATTAGTAATTTTAGACTTGACAATGTACAGCACCAACACGAGACCTCGGTTTAATGACCCATCTGAAAGACTGTTAATTTTATTAGGGTCAGACGGGGGATCGAACCTGCGATCCCTGGATTAACAGTCCAGCGTGTTACCACGGAAGGACAGAAACAGTCGTATGAAACTAGCTACTGGTGGAACGCCTATACCCAAGATAACAACGAAGCAAGTTGCTAGGATTTGTTTTAATTTATCATTTCTACTAGTTGTAATATACATAAAGGGACAGTAAGTTTACCTAGCAACACCTTGCCTGGGCTCCAGCGGTTAACAAATACATGGTGTACCAATCTTCGTAAGAAACCGCCAACTTTTTCATAAAGAGACGTGGACTAAGCTCGAACACGTAACCTATCAATGATGATAGGTTACAGTGGTATACAAGTAAGAGTCCTTGAACACGTAACCCATCAGTGATGATAGGTTACAGTGGTATACAAGTACGAGTCCTTGAACACGTAACCCATCAGTGATGATAGGTTACAGTGATATACAAGTAAGAGTCCTTGAACACTCGCCCGAATGCATTTATGCGGTGGCAACTTTAAATAAAATTATTTACGTACACACTCGACCACTTAGGCGTTTAATTGCTATGTTATCTTACTTGCATTAATATGAAACTCCCTTGCGTATTAGAGTGGATATATTCAACCTGTGTACTGTACATGTACGTAAGTATTTAGTTTCAATAATGTATCACCGTGATGTAGCTTATGCATAACCACGAGATGGAATATTAATAAAAATATTTGTAAGAAACATTTATTTATGTACTTAACACTGCAGACAAAATAGTACTGTATCCTGGGAATCTAAACTGCTAACTGTAGGCAGCATGTCCTGGGAGTGTGAACTGCTGACTGTGTAGGCAACATAACCGAGCGTCTATGCCTCCTACAGTAGATATATGGGCAACATAGAATTTGGTCTAAGCTGCTAACTGTATAGGCAACATAACCGTGCGTCTATGCATCCTACAGTAGATATATGGGCAACATAGAATGTGGTCTAAGCTGCTAACTGTATAGGCAACATAACCGGGCGTCTATGACCCTACAGTAGATATATGGGCAACGTAGACTGTGGTCTAAGCTGCTAACTGTATATGCAACATAACCGGGCGTCGATGCTTCCTACAGTAGATATATGGGCAACGTAAACTGTGGTTTAAGCTGCTTACTGTATATGCAACATAACCGGACGTCTATGTTTCCTACAGTAGATATATGGGCAACATAACAGGGCGTCTATGCTTCCTACAGTAGATATATGGGCAACATAACCGGGCGTCTATGCTTCCTACAGTAGATATATAGGCAACATAGAATGTGGTCTAAGCTGCTAACTGTATATGCAACATAACCGGGCGTCTATGCCCCCTACAGTAGATATATGGGCAACGTAGACTGTGGTCTAAGCTGCTAACTGTATATACAACATAACCGGTCGTCTATGCTTCCTACAGTAGATATATGGGCAACGTAGACTGTGGTTTAAGCTGCTAACTGTATATGCAACATAACCGGACGTCTATGCTTCCTACAGTAGATATATGGGCAACATAACCGGGCGTCTATGCTTCCTACAGTAGATATATAGGCAACATAGAATGTGGTCTAAGATGCTAACTGTATATGCAACATAACCGGACGTCTATGCTTCCTACAGTAGATATATGGGCAACATAGAATGTGGTCCAAGCTGCTAACTGTATATGCAACATAACCAGGCGTCTATGCTTCCTACAGTAGATAAAATTATTGGCAACATATCCACTAACAATACATACAATACTATATTCTGATGTATTAAATGTAATATGTCTCGAATTAAGTAGTACAATGCATGTTTGTCATGTAAACACCCCAAATGTTGACATATAATGGCACCGCGTATCGTAATGTCTACATCCCCGCGAGGGGTTCGACATTAGAGGAAGATAGTAATTGTGACCTATAGAAATGCAATAGCAGTTTTTGACCTTTCGGGTTATTACATAGGATGCACACCACTGTATTTTCTCCTTCTTCGTGCTATAGTAAATCGATGAACTGTCACAGTCAAATTCTCAGTTCCAAACAAGAATCAACTTTTACCGCATGCAGTTCTGTAAACTCCAGGGCTGCTACTTGCTGTTAGACACAACTAAGTCATGGCATCACCATCAAAGTTTTTCACAATTTTCAAATGTAAACAAACACCGGTTGAAAATGGAATGCGTAGGGATCATAGCTGTCATGTAGGGCTGTTTACTCATCAATGCTCTGGAGCAAGTAGTACTGAAATAAATTCACAAAAAGTCTTCTTCAAATGAACACAAATGCCACAGATGCACCACAAACACAATAAGAAATGCAAACAGTCTCTGGTTCTACAGTAAAACATCATCAAATTATGGTCTGCTTGTTTGCAAAAACTACTTTCTAGGGTACAACAACCCGGAACCAATTTCCCAGTGGGGTCACACGTATATATGCACTTCCCAGTGGGGTCACACGTATATATGCACTAAGAGTTTTGCAAACCTTCAATTTGCTAGTTATTCAAGCTTTTACATATATTACGAGAAAAAAAACAGTATAAGAACATGTCTGGATAGATTCACTATGATACAGTAGTCATTCAAAAAAATGAGAAATTATCCTGTCGAAAGAGCTCGGAAATGTACTTATCGAGCAAAACACTGGCTTTACATAATAGGCTCCAATTTCAAAAGTACTCTATAGATTTGCATGAACTAAAGTGCATACTGACAGTTAGATGGTGTACCTTTTACTTGAAGAGGACATGAAGCCAATTAGTAAGATTTGGTTGGCCTTATGAGTTATTATATTGAGAAAATGACAGTTTTCTATGCAAATTTGCACATATCACTGCTCATTGTTTCATGATTTCTCTGCAGCAACTAGCACAGATAGTGTATTTCATACCAGAATTAGGGTTTCTTCCCGGGAAATCCCGGCAATTTATTTTTCTCATTTCCCGGGATAAAAGTTATCGGGATCCCGGGAAATGATAGTTTTAGGAAATTGAATCTGAAAGTAGGCTTAATACAACAGTAGGACAAAGAAAAAGAAACGAGTCAAACGACCCTGGCTGAAAAATTCCAGCTTGCGATCGACTGTGCAGTTAAAGATGATAATGATACTAAGGACATAAAGGATCTGAAGACAATGACGAATGATTTCAAACTATACGAAGCTCAAAAAAAAGAGAACCCCCAATCTCGAACAACTTTACCGGGCACTTATGACAATTAAGCCATCATCCGAGTGAAAGAGCATTCTCTGCTGCCGGTAATTTTGCAACACGTATTAGGTCCCGGCTCGGAGACAAATCATTATGTGTTCTAGTTTTCCTGAAAAACTATTTGAACAACCACGGCACTGTTGGTGTTGAACCACACCACTCAGTTTGACTCAAATGAGTAGATTCACTAGATTGTCAATCTCAAAGTGTAAGGACAGTTAGGACACTCCTACAGTTGCATTTATGTTGTTGAGCAGAGTTCAAAGACTGGACTCAGTGTTAAAGTTTGACATTGATGATCACCCAAAGTTTTTTTTTCATTTCATGACAGTGAGAATTACAATCAATGCGTTCAAAATGTCGAGTTATCAACTTATTACAAATTCTTTTATTCTCTGTTAGTAGTATAGGGAGGCACAATAGGTACGGCGATACATTATAGGTATGGTAACAAAAGTACTTGAGAATTGATAAAGGGGGGATGTATAGGTATAAAATGAACTCGCCGCCTAATAAAATGAAGGGCGATAAAAAAGGTAAGTGGTTATATCCGTGTGTTGGTCGCCGATGCCGTTAGTCATAGTCAGTGGGGTAATACAATAAGAGAAAAGACAATATATTTACATAATGATTTTAATTTCTCATATCTTATTGTCTAGCGCAGATTAAAATATTTTATTTGTTGTTATGTAGTAGTAGTAGTAGTAGTAATAGTAGCATACATAATATACATAATAGTATTAATAATAAGTAAAAATATCATAATCATCATCATCATAATCATTATCATCATCTAGTGTAGTATCAACAGTAATAATATCAACAGTATTAACGATAGTATCAAGAAACAAATCGCTGAATCCAGCTACAAGTCTAAAATAATTACTATGTACTAAGTACCAATATTCATTAGGATTAACTAATATAGAATTAAATGGAAATAATAAATCATTAACTCTATATAGAAAATCATTAGTAACCGTTAATGATGTCTTATTATATATATGTCTACAAAAAGGACATTTAGATAATTTAACAATACAATTTCTACATATAAGATGTTTACATAAACATTCGTTTTTAAAATAAAAATCTTGATTATCATTTAAACATATAGAACATTCTTCACCCCACAATTCAAAAAAACTATTCATAATGAAGTTAAATACTAAATATTTTTAATTCAGTGTATAGAGTATACGGTACATTTTTAGAAAAATTTAAATATTGTTCAGCATTAACAAAAAATGCTTGTTCATTATGAATAGAATTTGAAATAAATCCATCAGTAAATGCTAAAGTATCTAAAGTGAATTTTTTACGACAAAATGGACATTTATTAATTTGACTAACACATGTTATACATATAAAATGTTTACAAGTACATTCATTAATATAAAAGAATTGACACTCATGTTCTAAACATATAATACAATCTTCACCCCACATTTCAAAGTATTTAACCATTGTTACTCTGTTCACTTTGATGAAAGAGCTAAATCCTTCATATCATCAACGATATTGTCAAATACTTTGTCTTCAGCCTCATCATCGTTAGCAGCATTTACTAATAAATGCTTATATTTAAGCCAACTATTAAGTAATAGTTGAGGCACTACCGTATCATTATTTAAAATTTCAACACAGAATTCGTTGTATGTCCAGCGTACTACCTCTTCACGTAGTAGATAACTAACGTATTCAACACTATAAAGAAATTGTGTGTAGAAATAATTCGAATGTAATTCTTTCTGTATAATAGAGTAGCTCATCACATCAACACCGTTGTCTATAGAAGTTAAAAATGGGTGTATCAGCGCCGTTTTGTAGATAAAGTTATCTAAAGTACATTCACTGCATATTAGCTCCATCTTCTTGTTCACTTTTTTGATGAAATAACTAAAGCTTTCGTATTATCAACGATATTCTCTAATAGTTTATCTTCAGACTCATTGTCTTTAGCAGCATGTTTAGCAGCTTGAGCAAGTGCCCATAAATGCGTATATTTAACCCAACCAGTAAATTGTAGCCAATTCTGTAGATGATAAAACATATTTAATTCTTATAAGGTATACACTTAGTAGTTCCTTCAGTCGCTGTTACTACAAAATTAAGTTTGTATCTTTCTGTATTACGAATATCATCATCCGTATGAAGTGTACCATTAACTAATGTTCCTTTATAATTGTTAGATGAATAGCAGAGAAAAAATGGATTTGTATTATATGAGTCAATATTTAATTTATAATTGTTTTCATCACATTCATTTAGTTTTAATGAAGCATTTAATTTACATTTGTTACATCTATCACAATGTTCACTATTATATAGTTCAGCTAAGTCGTTTTTATAAACTATAAATTGTTTAAAATCCTTTACAATTGCCTCATTAATTGCTGAAGGATAAAGTATGTGTTGTTGTTGTTCTTGTAGACTCATATTAACTTAGTTGTTAACAAAACTTTCATAGTCCGTTGAAATCATTGTTAACAAAACTTTCATATTCCGTTGATGTCATATAAAATAATTGTTGTCTCATAGCGGTATAATTATTGTTAACAAAATTTTCATATTCCGTCATTGTCATATCAAAATATTGTTGTCCAGTTATAAAATAAAATGGTAAAATAGCTTGTCTTTCCGAACTAGATGATGGTAAAATAGCTAGTCTTTCAAAACTATATTCACCACGACAAAAAGGACATTGAGTTAATTTTGAAACACATTCTTCGCATATCAGATGCTTACATAAACATTCATTGTTAAAGTAATAATCCTGATTACTATTTAAACAGATAGAACATTCTTCGCCCCATAATTCGTAAAATGTTGCCATATTATAATCCAGCTTTTTATTCACAATATGAATAATGTTGAAGAAGTAAAATACATAAGTATATATACTGTATAAGACCGCCCATAAACTTGAAAAAACACTTAAGTAAACTACCAATGATGTTATAAGGTCTATGCGTAAACAAGATACTTGAAAAAAAACACTTAAGTACTACCAAATTCCTCTAATGGAATGTCTGTAGAGGAAAACTTCAAGTACATTTATAAAATTTACATCATATGGTAAAGATAAATTATCTTTATGAAAGATGTAATTATTATACATTGAAATCCAATGTTCATATCCAATACCTACAGTTACGCACATAGAACGTATATCATCTTTAGTAACAATAATTAATTTATGTTTTGAAAGAAAATTTCTTAATATACATTCTATATCCATAGTAGGTCCTAAATAGATTTGAGCATTGTTACACATCATTCCGTAATAATTATTATAAGGTTCACCATCAATAGTTAAAATAAATTCAGGTTGTATAGTAGTTATATCAATACTATTACCAACATGTCTAATTATTTCATCATTAACCATAATAGTAAAAATATCAGTATCAAGACATAAATGTATTTTAGAACATTGTAAACCATATGCATGTTGTGTAGATATACAATGATCAGTTTTTAAATGTTTATTATCCCAGATTAGTACTTTATTATAAGACATTATTATTGTCTAAGATGTATAGTAGTAATAGATTGAGAAAGCCAATATCTAATATTAGTTAATAGTAAACCCATTTGATTTTCACCATTCCAATTTGATGGTAAAATAGCATTAGGATCATACAGACTTAAACCAATACCCCAATAAAGATCATGAGGAGAATAAAAATGTTAATCTAGCATCTTGGATTCATTATACCAGGTTTATATAATTTTAATGGTAAATAAGGGCCTTTATATCCACCATATTCGCCAGTATTAGCCCAAAAAGGAAAATAACCTTTAGACATTTCCGTAATATCAAAAGTTTTAGGAAATGCAGATAATGGCATTTGTAAGTAACTCAATGAATCAATAAGTGTAACCCCAAAACATTTCAAAGATATTATATTATTACCTCGCATAATAACCGATGGTTTACAAGTTGTTTCTTGTATTAAATGTCTAAGTATGAATTGTGCATCGTAACCTTTAGAATTATGAGCTACTGCGCATACGTTTTTATGAGCAGGTTGAAATAACCAAGAACAAAAACTTGATAATGTTGAAGAACCTGAGAATATTTTTTGTCTAGATTCATTATTTGAACAAATACATGTTTCATATATAGGTTTTAATATACAAATATCGCATACTTTATGAGCTACACAAAAATTTGGTGAATGTTCGCCTGTAGAAAGAAACATACATTCAAAATCATAAAAAATATACGTTTGTTTAATATTAGTATCTTTAGTATATTTAGGAATAAAACAATCATGATCAGCACCAACAATCTGTTTACAGTATTTACATTTTCTAGAATCTGTACATATATGATTATGATTTGTAGCTATAACGGTTTGATTACAATTTGGGCATTTATAAACTTTAGAACAAATATTAGTTGTTCTTCTAATAAACTTACGATTATTATAACATAATTCGCTACGGAATGTACGCTTACAATCTATACATATTTTAGACGAAACATATGCGCATATAGTAGTAGCATAACAAGCACATATATTAAAACATTTATGTTTACCACGAGAACTATAGAATATACTACACGTTTCGCAATAATAACTACGACCTTTAAAGCCACATATACTGGTAATGCAATCAAAATGATGATGATGATTATAAACGTGTATACATTTACCATTATATGGTGATTTATATAATAACATACCATGTTGATCCCATACATGTAATTTATAGTATGGTTTTAAATGTTCACTCATTATCTCAAATTGTTTACTACCACATTCTATATCATTTGGTATATCGCAAGCTGTTAATAATTCTTTAGCGTTCTTGGTTTGTGTCGATTTATTAGAACGTCTAATGTTATTCCATTCCGTTTTCCATTTATTCGTATTAGTTTTATTTGCATGTGTTATGCAAACGCATATAGCTCTAGTAAAACACATACTATCAGCGTAATTCATAATTCTAACAATTGATTTCTTTTTTTTGGTCATATTATCTATACTTATATGAGTACCGTAATTCATATTAAGACGTCCACGACCACCTGGAATAATTGTATGTGTCATTTCCAAACGTAAACCTTTATCTTCCATTTTAAATGTTTTATTACTTTGTGCAACTTTTTGAATTTCATTTAATATATCATTGCCACTAACTTCTGAAGCTGTTGCAAAAGGTATATGTATACCAAATCCTAAAGTAGGATGTGTAACTGATATTCTAATTTTATCATTATTATCAACATTACCATATATCTTTAAATCATTTACTATAGAATTAAATATATCAGGTGTATATCGTGTACCACCATCAATAATTAAATCGTAAACCCTACTTGATGTTTTAAATTTACGAGATATTCTAATATTACGTTCCACGATTTCGTATGTAGAATCGTCATCATTATCTTCTATTTCTTCATTTTCTTCAGAATTATCTTCTTCAAATGACGATTGCGAATAGTCTACTAGAGGCATCGTTTTTAGAGTGTTTTTTAAACAATAGAGAAAATGCTAGTTTTTTGTTATCTTATATAGTGCCTAAGAAGAATCCAGATCCATATTCTAATAAAACCTATAAAAGAAGAGACAGAAGAGTAGTTAGTTACATTGTTAGAAACAATACAAACATGGATACACGAGACTTCACTAATTATAGGTGTTATAAATGTAACATCTTAGGACATTGTTCAGCTGATTGTAAAGCTTCAAAAGCAATATTACAAAAAGTTAAACAACAATATAAGAAAGCAGCTAAATGTTCAAAATGTAAGGAGTTAGGACATTATGTAACAGAATGTAAAGCATCAAAATGCCAGCTATGTTATCAAATAGGACATAACAAAGATACGTGTATTGAAGAGAAATGTTTATGTTATAAATGTCATAACATGGGACATTATCCATTCTCATGTCCTAATGATGAAAAATAAAAAAATATTACATGTTTTAAATGTAAATGTAAAGGTCATTACGCAAATAATTGTAAAGTATTTCTTTGTACTAATTGCGGTGGTACTGATCATTTAAGTCAAGTATGTCCTGAAGTTAGATTATGCTATAAATGTCATATGCCTGGACATTTTGCATCTAAATGTGAAATAACAACCAAAATTAAAGATGATGATGACGATGACTATAATGATGTTCAAGAACCAACACCTAATCAACAAGCGATGATAAATTTAGAAGAACAAAATGATGATACAGATGATACTACAATAGTTATGAGTGATGACGATGATGAATGGTTAGGAAAATCATTATTGAAAGTTGAAAGCTCAATGAATAAAACGAATGAGCTTAAGAAGTTGAAGAAAAATAATAAAAATTTACGAAAACGTCAATATTTTGACATATTGGATACGTTTGCTAAAGATACCAAAGATAATAAGAAACAGCTCTCTAAGCATATAATGTATATAAATAATTAATAATGAATCATTATAATAAACGCTTACAGCCTGTAAGATGTATAATATGTAATTATAAATTATATATTAGAACAGACATTTATTGTAATAAGTGTAAATATTATAATCTGTATAAAAAAATACACGATTATAAATATCCGGCATCATTATGATACTTACACTGGAAGGTAATATAGGTGCTGGTAAAAGTACGCTATTAAAATGTATAGCTAAAACATTTACCGATACTCATATATATCCTGAGAGAATAGAAGAATGGACATGTGTACATGGTCATAAAAGTGATTACAATTTATTGTATTTAGGTCAAAAGGACCCAATAAACTATGCATTTCCTCTTCAAATAACTACTTTAGAAAGTCATAGAATTTTTTTATATGAAATAAATGGTAAATCTGGTTACCATTTCTGTGAAAGATCTCAATATAGTTGTCAAAATGTGTTTACCAGATATTGTATGGATACTAATACAATGAATGATTGTCAACTAGCTGTATACGATAATATGGTGGCTAATATGCAAAAACCTGAACATATTTTATATATTGATACACCAGCCACTATATGTTTACAAAGAATAAGAAGACGTAATAGACCAGAAGAAGAGCAATTAGACATAGAATATTTAAATACACTACATAGATACCATCAAGAATGGATATCTAAAGAACAAATACCTATAACTGTATTAAATTATGAACATAATATAGAACAAATAATGAATACAATACGTACTGTTTTAATCCAACATGTTTAATGTTTTGTAGGAGCATCTTTAAATGAAATGTTCTTTTTACCAATAGGTGGATATTTCATAGAACTTTTAATTTTTTTAGCTTCTTCATATTTAGATGTTTCACATTTACGCTTTTTCGAACACTTTTCCTTTGTATCAGAGCTCTTATTATATTTAGGTATAATAAGCTTAGGTACTTTTAATGATTCATAAGGTAAATCATTATTAACTGCAAATGTAACTGGTACTTTCATTTCATCTGGTACAAAAATTAAACGTTTATTTTCCATTAATTTGGATATTTCTTTAGTATATTCAACTAGAACATCTAAAGAAGCTCTCATATGAGTAGAATTATAATTCATTAATTTTAATTCAACAAGTATATCGCTATTAACATTGCCAGTTGTAGACTCATACGGTATATCTTGTTCTTGATTATAAGGTATATCATCAAAAACCTTATTATCTAACAGAGGCATACCGCTATCAGCCATACAAGTTTCTAAAATATCTTCCATATTTGTAAAATTCATAATAACGCAAAAGATACAATAAAGTACGATTGTGTATTTTAATAAAACATATGAATGAGCGTATGTTTTTATAAGTTATGATTTTTAAAAACACTTAAGAATATTTAACCAATAATATAATAGGAGCGATATTATTGGTCTTCATATAAGTTGTTTATGTATATTTTGTACAATAACTTGTATTTCTGCACGTAATTTTGTTACATAACAACATGTTTATGCACGTATACATATGAATTTTAAAAACACTTATGAATATTTAACCAATAATATAATAGAAGCTATATTATTGGTCTTCATATAAGTTGTTTATGTATATTTTGTACAATAACATGTATTTCTGCACGTATTTTTGTTACATAACAACATGTTTATGCACGTACACATTATATTAAGTGTTTTGTTTACACTTCCATTTATTTTTTTTGTAACTTGAAATATTTTGTACAATAACATGTATTTTCTGCACGTATTTTTGTTGTAAGCAACACGTATACATTTTTTCTGCACGTATACAATAATCCTATATATCTTTTTATATATATGTAAATTATAAAAAATAAAATATCATAAACTGTATATAATTTGTTTGTTATTGTTGTTAAAACAAAAAAATGATGATGGATATTAATATTATATTTCAACATCCTAGTAATATATTTGTTGCTGGTCCTAGTGGTAGCGGTAAAACAGTAACAGTTGCTAAGATAGTGAAATATAGAAATGTTTTATTTGACAAATCTATAGGTCACGTATATTGGTGTTATAAAGAATGGCAATTACAATATGAAGATGTTAAAAAAGATGATACAGAAGGTTTAGTAGAATTTATTGAAGGTATACCCTCAGATGATGATAGTTATTTTCCTATAACCCCGGACGAACCATATATGATAATATTTGATGATATGATGGGTACGGAATATGAAGATAAAATAGTATTATGGTTTACAAGAAAAGGTCATCATAGAGGTGCTACGTGTATATATATAACACAAAATTTATATCAACAGAGTAAGAATTCTAGAACTATAAATTTAAATTCAAAATATATACTATTATTTAAGAATAGTAGGGATAAAGGTCAAATAATAGTTTTAGCTAGACAATCGCAAATAAAACATTTATTAGATGCATATAAAAATGCTACCGAAGCACCATATGGTTATTTATTAGTGGACTTTCATCCTATAACTAACGAAAAATATAGACTAAAAACCGATATTTTTCCTCATAGTGACGGTACAGGTGCACGAATATATATTTAAAAATATGACTATATACGATTTAATAAAACGTTTAATGCAGGAACAAAATCCTGATAAACGTGAACAATTATTATCTAGAGGCGATAATCGTTTAATGAAATGGTTTATATCAATAGCCAATGCTATATTAGATAATAAAATATCTATGCCTAAACAAACTATAAAGTTTATGAATAAACATAAAAATATTATAAAATCTATAGGAGATAGTAGTACATCTACTTCGGATAGAAAAAATTTATTACTTACTAAAGGTGGTTCAGGTTTCTTAGGTGGTGTAATGATACGTACATTTATGAATTGGAAGAGTGGTAAAAAAGTTATTAAACCTAAAAAATCTAAAATAGTTAAGAAAAAAGTTAAGAAAACAAATAAAATAAATGAACATATAGAAACGCCTACCAGTACTATATTACAAGCTATGACACCTATTAGCAGTCCTACAACATCTTTAGGTATAGATACACCTGAAGGTTTTAGTCCCGATATTTCATCATTATCTTATGATTATGGATTAGGTAGACCTTTAGCATGGTCACCATTAAATAAACGAGCTAATACAGTTGAATTACCCTCTATGACTTCATTTTTAAATCGTATAACACCTACTAAGAATTATACATCACCATTATTAACTAATTGGAATAATATAGCTGAAAAACCACTAACTGCAACAATTGCTGATATTGATGATTTATCTCAATACTTATAAGTAGTCGTAATATCTTTTTATTATAAATACTATATGTAATTATTATATATATTCATTTAACATAGGAGTATCATGGCAGGAAAACGTCATATAAAACGTCATAGAGCTCATAAAATACATATAAAAAGACGTAAATTAGGTAGAAGAAATCAAAGAGGAGGTGTTATACCATTACCATTACTAGCATTAGGTGCAGGTCTATTAACGCCTATTATAGCTGATGGTGTTAAAGATCTTATAAAACGTTTAGGCGTATAATTATACTGTCATTAATGTATTATAGGTTATCATGAAAACGTTTAAAAAAAAAAAACCTTTAATAAGGCGTTACGGTAAATATTTATTAGGTTTACGTAATACACCCGATATATTTAAACGTAACGTAATAAAAAGATGCGATAATTGTTTAATAAAATGTATATGTGAATGTTGTCATAATGTTTTAAAGGGTAGTGTTAACATGAATAAGAATCATAAGACATCATTAAAGCATTGGAGTAAGGATATACGTTTATTAGCCGATAAAACTATATCTACTAAACGTAAACGTAAAATAATAACGCCTCAATTAATAAATATATTAATTGATAGTATAAAAACTAAAGTAGAAAATACAATATGAATAAAATGGTATTAGTGCCTGAGGCACATGTAGAGGAATTAAAACGTTTACGTTTATATCAAAAAGCTAAATTACCACCTAAACCAGAAAAAACAACAAAACAAAAAAATATTGATGAATTAATGACTAATCCTAATATATCTAATACAGATAAAATGCATAGTTATGGTGAATATATGTTAAAATATAATAGTTTTAAAGACCAAGCTACTGATATAGATGATACAACATCAAAAGCACCTACATATGTATCAGAAATAATAACGCCTATATCTAACGATAATGTAATTACGAATATACCTAAAAGTATGCAAAAACCTATACGTAATTTGTTAGATCAAATAAAAGGTAATACTAATATTACGTGGGATGATAAAGGTATTGTAAGTATTAAAGGTAAGGTTATAGTAGGTAGTAATATAAATGATATTATGAATGATGCTGCTAGAGAAAGAAAATCTAGAATGAATGCTACTGGTTGGATAGATGTTGCTGAAGAGTTAATAAATAAAAAACAATATATAAATGTAGGTAATAAAAGATGGAATAACTATGTAAATAAAAAGGTTAACAATAAACCAATAACACCATCTAGTAAAAAACATTCAAAGTTAACAAAACGTGTACAAGATAAATCATGGGAAAATTGGTAATAAAAGATAAAATATTACGATCTATTTATTATGATATAAAAAATCCTGCATCTTTTTCAGGAATCGGTAAATTATATAAAGCTGGTAAATTAGTATTAAAATCGTTAACTTTAAAAGATGTTAAACATTGGTTAGCGGAACAAAAAACCTATACATTACATAAACCTATAACAAGAACATTTAAACGTAGAAAAACTATAGTAGCTGGTATAGATATTCAATGGCAAGCAGATTTAGCTGATATGCAAAAATTTAGTAAATATAATAAAGGTTATCGTTATTTATTATGTGTTATTGATGTATTCTCAAAAATGGCTTGGGTTAAACCTATAAAGAATAAATTATCTAAGACATTAATACATTCAGAAAACGTGTAGAAAACCTAAATCTTTACAAACTGATAAAGGTAGTGAATTTATTAACGATTTATTTCAAAAGTATTTAAAGAAAAAAAATATACATTTTTTTACAACCGAAAATCCTGAAACTAAAGCTAGTGTTGTAGAACGTTTTCAAAGAACCCTTAAAGGTAAAATGTGGAAATATTTTACTTATAATAATACAAAAAAATATATAGATATATTACAAGATCTTATAGATAATTATAATATTTCAAAACATAGTTCTACGGGTTATAAACCTAAAGATGTTAATATTGGTAATGAATATATAGTTTCTGATAATATTAACTATGTTGATAAACCAAAAGATATTATATCTATTAAAATAGGTGATCAAGTAAGAATTAATAAAACAAAAAAACATTTTGCAAAAGGTTATTTACCTAATTGGACATTAGAAATTTTTATTGTATATAAAGTTATTAAAGGATCACCAACAACATTTAAGGTTCATGATTTGAATGGTGAGGAAATAAAAGGTTCATTTTATAGAAATGAATTACAATATATTAAAAATAAAGGTGATTACGATATTGAAAAAATATTAAAAAGAAGAATAATTATTAAAAAAGGTCATAAAATTAAAGAAATATTTGTTAAGTGGAAAGGTTACGATAATTCATTTAATAAATGGATACAAGCATAAAAAATATGGATGATATTGAATCCATACCATCTTTAGATAATAATAATCTTAAAACATTATCATCATCATCATCTATAAAATCTAATAAATTTAGTGATTTATCGGGACTATATAGATATACAGCTCAGATGTTACTCATCTATTGCGTTTTTGCGGCATCTGTGTGGGGTCTAGCATATGGGGATACAAATAATAAAGACGTTTGGCTTGTTCTTTTAAGTACAATAACGGGTATAGGTTTACCAACACCTAAAATATCTAAACGAAGATAATGGAAGATTTCTATGTAACACTTATGAGTGATAGTTCGTTAAATATATATCCTAATAATACAGTATCAAAATTTAGATGTAAATTAGCTAAACCTATAAATTTAAATAAAGAAGAATGGCGCGTAGCCTTAACTGAAATCACCTATCCAGGGGCTATATTAATTGTTATAGAAGGTGAAGAAAATTTTGAGCTTACTTTACCTAATGATATAGAAGTTTTAGAACCAGGACCCTATAAAGGTATTATACCTCTAGGTTTCTATGAATCACCTTTACAATTTATACAAATGATAAATGCTTGCATAAAAGATATATTAGATCGTGTAATTAAAGTAGACATAATAGTAGTAATAGATAAAATACTTAATAGAGATAATATACTTCAAATATTGTTTAAATTTCGTAGTAGCAATAATGTATGCGAATTACATACAATACCCACAAACGTTAATATAGGTTTAACATTACATCCTAATATAGTAGAAAACTAGGTTTTTTAAATGCTACTACAAATTATATTTTACGTTCTATCGATATTGAAACATCACCTTTTAAAGAGCCTGTTAATCTATTAATTAATGATAGTTCTATATACGTTTACATAGATATTATAGAACCTGTAATGATATCTGATGGTGAAGAACAATTACTACGTGTTTTACCTTTTAAAGTTAAATCAAATGTTAATCATTACAGTACTAATGAATTTCAACATGACCAATATATAAAAATAAATACTAATCATATAGATGAAATTTCGGTCAATATAAAAAACGTTTTAAGTAATAATATTCATTTCCATGATGGTAAGTGTATATTAACGTTACATTTTATAAAAGAAGATATATTTAATAATTACGTATAATGGAACGTAACGAAAATTTCTATATTACATTAGATAGTCAACGTATTAAATTTAAATCATCTGAACATGATGATAATAATGCTGATTTTAAGGTTTCTATACCTAATGGTATAACTTTAAGTAATGATAAACGTTGGGAAGTAGGTTTAGTTGATGGTATTATACCTAATAAAGTGTTTAATATTAACGAATCAAATAATAAATTTTTTATAGCTATTAGAAATCCTCGATATCCTTATCGAGATCCAAATAGTAATTATGATATTGTTTATAGAAATACACCATTTCCTGTGGATCAATTATTTTATACAATCAATAAAAATCGTAAAATGAATTATAATTATAGAGAAACAATGTTAGTTAGATATAAAGCATTTCACGGGGTACGGGGTTTTATGATGGATAGGGATTTTTTAGAAAATTCAGGTTTAAAACTTCAGAGGTATGGTAATGATAGGTCCGAAAATAAATATTATGAAAATAATTGTACATTATTACCATTGTATATACCTACGGGCGTTTATAACGATTATAAAATCTTAACCAGTATTATGGAAGATAGTTGGAATAAAATCTTTAGTAGCGCTTGGGCAACTATGAAATATAATCTATGGAAATTATCATTTAGTGATTGGGAAACTGGTATAAATTTAAGTTGGAAATATAACAATAATCCTTATTATATGTATTATAAGAAAAAATCTTTAAGTTTAATATCAAATAGTACTGAAAATTTAGGTCTCCTTATACCTATATTATTAGGTAGTATGTTAGGTATCGATTCAAGTCAAGAAGTTATGAACGTAGATAATAAACCATATTATTATGTATTTCCTCAAGATGATTGTTTTATTCACGAACCATATTTATATCTAGGACTTACAAATCTATACGTATATACAAATATTATTGACTTTAGTATAGTAGGATCTGGACAATCACAATTATTAAGACATTTTACGTATAATCAAGCCCCCGATTTAAGTACTCATAAAAGTATTCAATTTAAACATATACATTATTTACCGATTACAGATAAACGTATTAACGATATATATATATTTATACGTAATGAACTAGGAGAACCTATTCATTTAACGGGTGATGTTTGTATAGTTAAGTTAGAATTTCGTAGAAGACCATTATGAATATACCAGTTTATAAAGGTCGTGTTAGGCAACGTGGTTATGGTTTAGGTGGTACATTAAAAACTGTTGGTACTAATCTAATACCTTATTTAGTAGATAATATGGCTAGTACTTTACTAAATGAAGTTACTGCTGGTGTACAAGATGTAATACAAAAACCAAAAACATATAAACATATTGCTAAAAAAAGAGGTAAAAATATAATTAAACACGTTACATCTAAATTAATAAATGATTTTAATGACGATAAATTAATGACTACTCTAACTGGTAAGAAAAGTATAAAGGGTACTAATAATATAAATAAAAGTCAGTCTGGTTCAGGACATAGAAAACGACGTTGTAACAACAATAATTCTTTTAAAAGTAATAAAAAAAGACGTTTAGATTATTTCGATTAGTTTTTTAACACCATACATATAATCATGATTACTGGGTCTAGTTTGTGTAATAAAGGGGAATTGGACCTCTATAGTTTACCTCCAACACTTACAACAATGGATAGAGCATTTATTAATGAGCATCAACCATTAGTTAATCCTTCAGGTAATACAGCGCCTATTGAATTTATAATTCCTAGACAAACGGAAAAATGGACAGATCTTATGGATCTAGAATTAAACCTTGAAATTAAAATGGTTAAACATGATGGTACTACTATAGATGCTGATAGTAATATATCGATAATAGAAAATCCATTACATTCATTATTTAATCATGTTGATATATATATTAATGGTAAATTAATATCTGGTAATGATAAATATCCATATAGAGCTTTTTTTGAAACTTTATGTGGTTCTAGCGAAACTGAACAAAATATGTTAGAAGAAACACAATTATGGGGAAAAGCAAAAAATGGTGAAATACGTAGATTTACAACTTTTGGGGCTACAGATGTTAAGATTAATGGAGCTAAAGCGCGTAATATAAAATTAACGGGTGATAAAGTAGTAGAATTACAAGGTAAATTACATACAGATATTACTAGACAATCTAAGTATTTACCTAATATGTGCGAATTAAAAATACGATTAGTTAGATCTTCACCAGCATTTTATATGTTAGGTGATGATGCTGGTGATGGTAAAATAGAAATTATTAAAGCTGTTATGAAAGTACGTACAGTAACTTTAGATCCTAATGTATGGGTATCTTTAAATAATTCTATTAGATCTGCACCTATGAAAATACCTCTTAAACGTGTTGAAATTAATGTATTTACGGTAATGGATGGTTTAGTATCTAAAATAGAATCAAATCTAATACATGGTCAAATACCAAAAAGAATTATTATAGGTCAAGTTAGAAATTCTATAATGAATGGTTCAAATAATGATTCACCATTTTCATTCGATCATTTTAATATAACTAAATTAAAAGTAACCGTTAATGGTACTAGTATAGATGCTAATCCATTACATATGAATTTTACTAATGATAATGCTAAAGTATGTCAAAGTTATAGATCTTTTTGGAAATCTCTTGGTATAGAACATGGTAAAGATCTTTATGTATTTCCAATAACTGTATATAAAAATAAACATACTTTATGGGCTGTTGATTTTACACCCGATTTAGGCTGTGAAGAAGGTCATCTTCATCCTATTAAAAATGGTAATATAGAATTTGATATGGAATGGAGTACAGCTTTAATTAACCCAATAAATGTTATTGTTTATGCCGAATATGATGATATGCTTATGATAGATGGTTTACGTAATGTTATTACATCTTAAAAAACAAATATGGATACATTTACATTACAATATATTTTAGATACAATATTTCCATCTTTAAATGGTATTGTATGCGCTAGAGATGAATTATTATCTATAAATAAACGACGTAATTGTTATATAGTTAATACAGATCCAATTTCTAAACCTGGACAACATTGGGTTTTAATTTATCGTACACATACTAATAATTGTTTTTATTTTGATTCATACGGAGGTTATAATCGTATTGAAATTGATATTTCTAATTTCTTAAACATAAATTGTTTAAAATTATTTAGAAATAAAAATCGTTTTCAATCTGATTCTACACAATTATGTGGCGTTTATTGTTTATATGTATTATATGCTATTGTTTATTATAATCATACTTTTTCTCATATAGTACATAATACGTTTAATTTTACTAATTGGTTATCCAATGATATGTTATTAACTAAGTGGTTTAGACATTTTTACAAACACTTGAATATGAACAGTTCCGGAAATAACAACATGTGTCAAATTTGTGCTTCAAGGATCTCTTAGTGTGTGCGTGCATATATAAGACGATGTAAAACGATTCATTCTTTACATTATTATTTTACTGAAGATATAGACTTAACAGTAAATAATGGCTACTTCATCATCAGCAGACTTTAATACTGCTTTAATGACTTTTACAAGTACTACATCTGTTGATGTACCATCTAATGAACAAATAGCTGAGTTAAACATAGTTTATGGTGCTGATATTATATACCGATTTGAAGGACATAAAAATTGGCTACGTTGTAAAGGTAACGAATTCGTTGATTCTCAAGTTATGAATCTAGTACTGAAAGATAAACATAACAACATTCTTATAGATAAAGAGGTAAATGGAATTCTACGTGATAAACAAATACCTACGACTGAAGTTTATTGCAATTGCAGTAATTGTAAACTTGTGAACAATATTAAACTAGAAGATGATAATGATATTATTGTCGTTGATGATGATGAATCAATTATCGTATCACCTACTGTTACAACAACAACAACAACAACAACAACAACAACAACAACAACAACAACAACAACAACAACAACAGAAGATAATGATGTTGATACTACATCAATTATCGTACAACAACCTACTGTTACAACAACCAAGAAACCGGTAAAACGTGTACGTTGGCAAGATCGTTTAGAAATGCTTCATACTAAATTCGACGATGATGATGATGATGACTCTTCTTCTTTGTTACAAGATTATGAACAACTACAAACTGTGTTTGAAGAGGATTTTATGAACGATAAATCGTTGAAATCTACAAAGGAATATCGAAATAAACTACGTTGCCATACATTGAGACGTAGTGCAAGATTGGCAGCTGCTGCGCAATATAAAACAATATAAATGTGATAATTTTATGTCGTTAATAATAATACGACACACTAAGAGAGAGAATACAACTACTACAGTGCTACTACAGTGACACATTTTAATACGAGTGTAAAAAACTATTACAAATTGTTTTTGTTATCTACTACAGTAACATTATTATATGTAAATTAATGCATGATTTTTTTCCATTATATATATGTTATTTTTTCATTATAAAAATATATATTTTGTTACAATTATTAATGCATGATAATATAATTGCTTATATATATATATGTATAATCTGCGTTAGACAATAAGATATGAAAAAATAAAAAAATATGAAAAAACAAAAAAATATGTTATTTTTATTTTCTTCAAGAAAAAAACTACATATTAGTACAGATGGGATTTGAACCCATGAGGACATAATGTCCATTGGATCTTAAGTCCAACGCCTTAACCACTCGGCCACTGTACTTTTTTTAAAAATTATTATAAGACAGACAGACCTTATACTGATTTTTTTACATATATATACGGACGACCTTATACGTATAGATAACATAACAACATATAATCATGAACGTATCGGCTCGTTATACCATTGTTTTTGATGGTTGCCCAGGTGTTGGGAAATCAACAGTTACACGAAAACTAGTTATATATCTACAAAGTAAACATCCGGATTGGTTGGTGTTACTTAATGCTAAAATTCCAACAGATACATCAATTGCTGTAGTATCTAATAGAAGCGCAGACTTTATTAAGAACATTTATGGCGAAAATAAAGCTAATCACTATCAGGATGCTCTTATAGTTGGTGCTAAACTCATAGAAAACGAATTAATCTATGCTTCTAAATATCCCGTTAGCAAAGGACACGGATATAAAACTGTTATTAATCTACTTGAAAGGAACAGTATTTCAGCTACTTCCATATTCATACCTGCGGCTCATTACAATTTTCGTACTGCATCCTATCTTAGTGATGAAGTTAGATCTCGTCACGATGCTAACTGGTTGGTAATAAGAAATACGCAACAAACTTTATTAAACCTAGCAAAAGTCGTTCAAAACGAAGACGGTTATGTACTAGTTATGATGGAAGGTGATATAGATATCACTTATAAAAAGATGATTGCACGAGGACGAAAATACGAATGTACAGGACTATTGTTAGAATATATGAAAGTAATGGACGATATACATAAGGAATTCTCTGCACCAGAACCTAGACCTGTTACAGATGAAATGATGATTATCAATAACGAAAAACATAAAGTTATTCATTGGACAAATTGCTATAACACTAATAAAACTAAGATTATACGTTTTAATGTCGATAACTTTCAAGCTGAGGAAAATAATCTAATATCTATAGTAAATATTATGGTAAATGATATAGGTAGTAGAATTGAAAGTGTTATCGATGAAATGATTAACAATAATAATGTTATTTGAATAGATTGTTTTTATTAAAATCATTATGTAAATACATTTATTGTCTTTCTTTTTTATTACCACTGACTATGACTAACGGCATCGGCGGCGGCGACCAACACACGGATATAACCACTTACCTTTTTTATCGCCCTTCATTTTATTAGGCGGCGAGTTCATTTTATACCTATACATCCCCCCTTTATCAATTCTCAAGTACTTTTTTTACCATACCTATAATGTATCGCCGTACCTATTGTGCCTCCCTATACTACTTTCTGTTCGGCAGCTCACCGAGCTCGGCTGCCATTTTTGGTCTGAGTTTGGGAGGTCCATAATGCCTTTTCATCACTAAGTTTGATGAATCGATGATGAATTGAATTCAAGACTAAACTTAAAGAACTTACCAGAAAATGAGACATTGCCAAATTCCTGTCAATCAACGATAAAACCTTAAGTTTAGTCTTGTTTTGTTTGGAACTCCCAAATTCTCACCCAAAATGATGCCCAAACCAAGATTCGACAAATAATTTTCACGATCTAACAATTGTCCCAATTTCCCGGGATCTAACTGAAAAATGTCTCAATTTCCCGGGATAAGGTTGTCCGGGATATAGACAAACCCTAACCAGAATTGCTAATCCATGTATAAACAAACAAATCTCAATGAACCAAAGTTAAGAAAACAGTGGAGAGAACACACTACTGATAATAGAGTTCCAATGACACCCCAGTCTGTAAACAATGGCTATTAAGCAGACTATTAGCATCGAGCTATCAGTACCTGCCAGCGTAGGTCTGTCTCTTGGGACATTGCAAATCAACACCATGCTACCTAGATATGTCTGACAGAATGGATGCATCATTTGATTCCAAGCAAGCTTACCGTAAAACTGACTAGTTCTGAGGCTACCAACAATACGCCACCACACCAGTCAGCGACAGAAGACACGACGCCATCACTTCGGCTGCATCAGGACGGGAAACAAGAGGGAAATGCCGTTCACCTGGGAAATCGGATTATGGACTTGAATTTGGTCATTTCAATGATGAATACAATCTCTGAAACAAACAGGAATTTATCTGAAAGTGCAGGATACTTAGTGTAAGCCTCATTTATGAACAGAAACTTGGATCAAAACTCCAGTTTAAGTGCGATAACTGGCAGTTCATTAGCGAGAGATACAGGACTTACGAAACATGTATCGACAACCGCGGTGCTGCCATTAACATGATGCTCGCGTCAGCACTGATGGACATGCCTATAGGAATTTCAAAGGCAAACTTACTGTTAAGTTCCCTGGACATACCACCACCTGCCAGCAGCCACATGCAGAAGTTAGTAAACAAGACCAGTGTCAACGTGCAGGAACTGTACAACTCAGACATGGCCAAAAAGAGGCAATTAGTTATAAAACACAACCGAGAACAAGGTGTTCCAAATCCGCAACATTTTGACATGTCGTTCGATGGCCGGTACAATGCCAACAGGTTGACATCATCATACAAACATGGACAAGCTGCCTCTCAGGCTTATGGTGTGGCCATTGAGAACCACACCTCCAGCAAATATATAATTGGCCTGGCCATTGAAAACAAACTGTGTTGGACCGGAGCGTATCTTAGAAACCGGAAATTTGAGGTGGCGTGTCCTGATGGCCATGCAGGATACACAGCAAACACACAATACATGCAGCCGCATTCCGAAAGAAGAATGGCACACAATATCGCAGAAAATTTCTCCCTGTAGGATATATTCGTGCGAACATTGACTACAGATGGAGACACCAAAGCATACCTTGGCATGCAGGACTTATATGACCAGCTGGGAAGCTCCTGGAAAGTGTCAAGGCAGGCTGATCCAAACCACCTTGGAAGTGGTCAATTTAGACGCACCAGAAATGCCCACTTCAGTATGGATATATTTCCAGGGAAGAAGACCAGAGAAGCTAGAAGACAAGCTCTGGCAGCCTTGGCCAAGGATATAAGATGCAGATGTAGCACTGTGATTGAGGAGCTGCGTATAATAGGAGACGGTGATATCACATCAGTGGTACACCTCTTACCTTCCATCCGTGCTGCTACAATCCAGTGTTACGAGGGAAACTGCAGCTATTGTCCACACGAAACACTTGTCTGCTCGGGCATAGGTGGTGTAGGCGACTGGTGGTACAAGTCCAAATTTCTTCTCACACATGGTATACAGCCGCTGAAATTGACGGATAATGACAGAACACTCTTCGAAACAATTTTGGAAGTCCGACTGAGCGAGCAAGCTGTACAAAGTGTTGCCAGCCAGACCTCGACACAGAAATGCTAAGCATTCAACCGGGCCACTCTCTCAACAATGCCTAAAGAAATCAATCGCTCACGTAACTTTGCAGGAGTGCTTCAAAAACACTTCATTTGAACAATTCACTGAAAGATTCAGTGGACAGGAAGCTAGCAAAAATCACCACACACACCTTGTCGCCGAAACCCTTCAGGTATCTATTGACAACATCGAAACGAGAAAGACGTCAGCAAAAATATAAAAAGACACAAAAGTACAAAACATGGCGGCATACAAATAGAGCGAAACTGGAAGATAAATACCATCGGGCAAGAAATGACGGTCCTCAGAATGTCGATGAATACAAGAAGGGTCAACTTGATCTCGGAGTCTAAACCGACCAACTGGCAAGGCGGAGTAAAGGAACACTATTGAAACACGCACACATACACCTTAAAATCCAACAAACAACTCCGTCACATTCATGGCAGAATGTCTGATGATGGTCTGAAGCCGACCGAAACGGGGAACCCTACAAATATGAAATAAAAAACATACATATTTTTCATGCTACTCTCTTCCCTCCTTTAACCCCTCCCACACACTCCACTCCCCCCACACACACGGTCAGAATTTAGAATATGAAGCAGGCAGTACTATATAATTAAGAACTGAAACATAAATAATAACATGTCACTCCTGTAAATGCATCAGACAATCTGGTAAGATTGACCCATTCATGCTGTGGCCGCAGCACCTAGAAATTGAAAAACAAGTTTTTCTCATGTTATTAGATGCATTTCCCTCAAAAACAAGGTGCTTCACGTTTATGCACAATTTAGTGTTGCATAAATGTGATGCTTGCTGGCTGGGTGCAACATCAAAGCAACACGGTGAACAGTTCGTGTTCGATGCCCAGCAGTGCATTAATCCTGAGGGTCTCTGTAATGAAATTGACCATAGCCTTGCTTATTAACACAGCCTGTCCATAGTATGCAGTCACCATTAGGGTACAATATGCTGCTCATGTGAAGTTTCCTGTTCAAAACTAAAGAAACCCAGTGAAAATACAATATTTCAGGTTTTTTTAAATAACATTTTTTTTTTAAACTTTTAAAATCACAAATTAAATGTGAAATTAAGATTGAAGTTTGTGACACTAGCAACAAATTGTTAGATTTTATCCGGGAATGATTGCAGACGACAGGAACATATTACTGATAGCTCATGGTCCAAGGGAAATAACTCCGGAAAGATGTACATTTAAATATTAAATTTCAAATAAAATTTGACCCACCTTGATCAAATGCTGTGTATGCCAGATTTTTATACCAATCAGCTACTTGGGTGTGAAGTTTCATGGTTGTGGGTGCAATACTTGTTGAGTTATTCAAATCTAAACACAATTCTGCCTTTCAATATAGGATGCACACCACTGTATTTTCTCCTTCTTCGTGCTATAGTAAATCGATGAACTGTCACAGTCAAATTCTCAGTTCCAAACAAGAATCAACTTTTACCGCATGCAGTTCTGTAAACTCCAGGGCTGCTACTTGCTGTTAGACACAACTAAGTCATGGCATCACCATCAAAGTTTTTCACAATTTTCAAATGTAAACAAACACCGGTTGAAAATGGAATGCGTAGGGATCATAGCTGTCATGTAGGGCTGTTTACTCATCAATGCTCTGGAGCAAGTAGTACTGAAATAAATTCACAAAAAGTCTTCTTCAAATGAACACAAATGCCACAGATGCACCACAAACACAATAAGAAATGCAAACAGTCTCTGGTTCTACAGTAAAACATCATCAAATTATGGTCTGCTTGTTTGCAAAAACTACTTTCTAGGGTACAACGACCCGGAACCAATTTCCCAGTGGGGTCACACGTATATATGCACTAAGAGTTTTGCAAACCTTCAATTTGCTAGTTATTCAAGCTTTTACATATATTACGAGAAACAAAACAGTATAAGAACATGTCTGGATAGATTCACTATGATACAGTAGTCATTCAAAAAAATGAGAAATTGTCCTGTCGAAAGAGCTCGGAAATGTACTTATCGAGCAAAACACTGGCTTTACATAATAGGCTCCAATTTCAAAAGTACTCCATAGATTTGCATGAACTAAAGTGCATAATGACAGTTAGATGGTGTACCTTTTACTTGAAGAGGACATGAAGCCAATTAGTAAGATTTGGTTGGCCTTATGAGTTATTATATTGAGAAAATGACAGTTTTCTATGCAAATTTGCACATATCACTGCTCATTGTTTCATGATTTCTCTGCAGCAACTAGCACAGATAGTGTATTTCATACCAGAATTGCTAATCCATGTATAAACAAATAAATCTCAATGAACCAAACTTAAGAAAACAGTGGAGAGAACACACTACTGATAATAGAGTTCCAATGACACCCCAGTCTGTAAACAATGGCTATTAAGCAGACTATTAGCATCGAGCTATCAGTACCTGCCAGCGTAGGTCTGTCTCTTGGGACATTGCAGTTCAACACCATGCTACCTAGATATGTCTGACAGAATGGATGCATCATTTGATTCCAAAGCAATATACAGACAAGTCAGAATAGTGAGTTTCACTTATCATATTTCATCCAACATGGCAAAAGGAAAATTGAAGAGGTGTGCTTCCGGCAGTATGTTTCAGCTAAAGCACCGAAAGTTGCAAGCTTACCGTAAAACTGATGAGGACCTTGACCAGCCAGGAACTAGTTCTGAGGCTACCAACAATACGCCACCACACTAGTCAGCGACAGAAGACACGACGCCATCACTTCGGCTGCATCAGGACGGGAAACAAGAGGGAAATGCCGTTCACCTGGGAAATCGGATTATGGACTTGAATTTGGTCATTTCAATGATGAATACAATCTCTGAAACACACAGGAATTTATCTGAAAAGTGCAGGATACTTAGTGTAAGCCTCATTTATGAACAGAAACTTGGTCTTGGATCAAAACTCCAGTTTAAGTGCTGACTTAGTGTAAGCCTCATTTATGAACAGAAACTTGGTCTTGGATCAAAACTCCAGTTTAAGTGCGATAACTGCCAGTTCATTAGCGAGAGATACAGGACTTACGAAACATGTATCGACAACCGCGGTGCTGCCATTAACATGATGCTCGCGTCAGCACTGATGGACATGCCTATAGGAATTTCAAAGGCAAACTTACTGTTAAGTTCCCTGGACATACCACCACCTGCCAGCAGGCACATGCAGAAGTTAGTAAACAAGACCGGTTTCAACGTGCAGGAACTGAACAACTCAGACATGGCCAAAAAGAGGCAGTTAGTTATAAAACACAACCGAGAACAAGGTGCTCCAAATCCGCAACATTTTGACATGTCGTTCGATGGCCGGTACAATGCCAACAGGTTGACATCATCATACAAACCTGGACAAGCTGCCACTCAGGCTTATGGTGTGGCCATTGAGATTTTGAGAACCACACCTCCAGCAAATATATAATTGGCCTGGCCATTGAAAACAAACTGTGTTGGACCGGAGCGTATCTTAGAAACCGGAACTTTGAGGCGACGTGTCCTGATGGCCATGCAGGATGCACAGCAAATACACAATACATGCAGCCGCATTCCGAAAGAAGAATGGCACACGATATCGCAGAATATTTCTCCCTGGAGGATATATTCGTGTGAACATTGACTACAGATGGAGACACCAAAGCATACCTTGGCATGCAGGACGTATATGACCAGCTGGAAAGCTCCTGGAAAGTGTCAAGGCAGGCTGATCCAAACCATCTTGGAAGTGGTCAAATTAGACGCACCAGAAATGCCCACTTCAGTACGGATATGTTTCCAGGGAAGAAGACCTGAGAAGCTAGAAGACAAGCTCTGGCAGCCTTGGCCAAGGATATAAGATGCAGATGTAGCACTGTGATTGAGGAGCTGCGTATAATAGGAGACGGTGATATCACATCAGTGGTACACCTCTTACCTTCCATCCGTGCTGCTACAATCCAGTGTTACGAGGGAAACTGCAGCTATTGTCCACACAAATAACTTGTCTGCTCGGGCATAGGTGGTGTAGGCGACTGGTGGTACAAGTCCAAATTTCCTCTCACACATGGTATACAGCCGCTGAAATTGACGGATAATGACAGAACACTCTTCGAAACAATTTTGGAAGTCCGACTGAGCGAGCAGGCTGTACAAAGTGTTGCCAGCCAGACCTCGACACAGAAATGCGAAGCATTCAACCGGGCCACTCTCTCAACAATGCACAAAGAAATCAATCGCTCACGTAACTTTGCAGGAGTGCTGGCTTCAAAAACACTTCATTTGAACAATTCACTGAAAGATTCAGTGGACAGGAAGCTAGCAAAAATCACCACACACACCTTGTCGCCGAAACCCTCCAGGTATCTATTGACAACATCGAAACGAGAAAGACGTCAGCAAAAATATAAAAGACACAAAAGTACAAAACATGGCGGCATACAAATAGAGCGAAACTGGAAGATAAATACCATCGGGCAAGAAATGACGGTCCTCAGAATGTCGATGAATATAAGAAGGGTCAACTTGATGATCTCGGAGTCTAAACCGACAAACTGGCAAGGCGGAGTAAAGGAACACTATTGAAACACATACACCTTAAAATCCAACAAACAACGCCGTCACATTCATGGCAGAATGTCTGATGATGGTCTGAAGCCGACCGAAACGGGGAACCCTACAAATATGAAATAAAAAACATACATATTTTTCATGCTACTCTCTTCCCTCCTTTAACCCCCCCCCCACACACACACACTCCACTCCCCAGACACACACGGTCAGAATTTAGAATATGAAGCAGACAGTACTATATAATTAAGAACTGAAACATAAATAATAACATGTCACTCCTGTAAATGCATCAGACAATCTGGTAAGATTGACCCATTCATGTTGTGGCCGCAGCACCTAGAAATTGAAAAACAAGTTTTTCTCATGTTATTAGATGCATTTCCCTCAAAAACAAGGTGCTTCACGTTTATGCACAATTTAGTGTTGCATAAATGTGATGCTTGCTGGCTGGGTGCAACATCAAAGTCCTTGTAGTCTGTAGAGTACCATCAAAGCAACACGGTGAGCAGTTCGTGTTCGATGCCCAGCAGTGCATTCATCCCGAGGGTCTCTGTAATGAAATTGACCATAGCCTTGCTTATTAACACAGCCGGTCCATAGTATGCAGTCACCATTAGGGTACAATATGCTGCTCATGTATTAACACAGCCGGTCCATAGTATGCAGTCATGTATTAACACAGCCGGTCCATAGTATGTAGTCACCATTAGGCTACAATATGCTGCTCATGTATTAACACAGCCGGTCCATAGTATGCAGTCATGTATTAACACAGCCGGTCCATAGTATGCAGTCACCATTACGGTACAATATGCTGCTCATGTATTAACACAGCCGGTCCATAGTATGCAGTCACCATTACGGTACAATATTCTGCTCATGTATTAACACAGCCGGTCCATAGTATGCAGTCACCATTACTGTACAATATGCTGCTCATGCAGTCACCATTATGGTACAATATGCTGGTCATGTATTAACACAGCCGGTCCATAGTATGCAGTCACCATTAGTGTACAATATGCTGCTCATGTATTAACACAGCCGGTCCATAGTATGTAGTCACCATTAGGGTACAATATGCTGCTCATGTATTAACACAGCCGGTCCATAGTATGCAGTCACCATTACTGTACAATATGCTGCTCATGTATTAACACAGCCGGTCCATAGTATGCAGTCACCATTACTGTACAATATGCTGCTCATGCAGTCACCATTATGGTACAATATGCTGCTCATGTATTAACACAGCCGGTCCATAGTATGCAGTCACCATTATGGTACAATATGCTGCTCATGTATTAACACAGCCGGTCCATAGTATGCAGTCACCATTAGGGTGCAATATGCTGCTCATGTATTAACACAGCCGGTCCATAGTATGCAGTCACCATTAGGGTGCAATATGCTGCTCATGTATTAACACAGCCAGTCCATAGTATGCAGTCACCATTAGTGTACAATATGCTGCTCATGTATTAACACAGCCGGTCCATAGTATGCAGTCACCATTACGGTACAATATGCTGCTCATGTATTAACACAGCCGGTCCATAGTATGCAGTCATGTATTAACACAGCCGGTCCATAGTATGTAGTCACCATTACGGTACAATATGCTGCTCATGTATTAACACAGCCGGTCCATAGTATGCAGTCACCATTATGGTACAATATGCTGCTCATGTATTAACACAGCCGGTCCATAGTATGCAGTCACCATTAGGGTACAATATGCTGCTCATGTATTAACACAGCCGGTCCATAGTATGCAGTCATGTATTAACACAGCCGGTCCATAGTATGTAGTCACCATTACGGTACAATATGCTGCTCATGTATTAACACAGCCGGTCCATAGTATGCAGTCACCATTATGGTACAATATGCTGCTCATGTATTAACACAGCCGGTCCATAGTATGCAGTCACCATTACGGTACAATATGCTGCTCATGTATTAACACAGCCGGTCCATAGTATGCAGTCATGTATTAACACAGCCGGTCCATAGTATGTAGTCACCATTACGGTACAATATGCTGCTCATGTATTAACACAGCCGGTCCATAGTATGCAGTCACCATTAGGCTACAATATGCTGCTCATGTATTAACACAGCTGGTCCATAGTATGCAGTCATGTATTAACACAGCCGGTCCATAGTATGCAGTCACCATCATGGTGCAATATGCTGCTCATGTATTAACACAGCCGGTCCATAGTATGCAGTCACCATTAGGCTACAATATGCTGCTCATGTATTAACACAGCCGGTCCATAGTATGTAGTCACCATTAGGCTACAATATGCTGCTCATGTATTAACACAGCCGGTCCATAGTATGCAGTCACCATTAGGGTACAATATGCTGCTCATGTATTAACACAGCCGGTCCATAGTATGCAGTCACCATTAGTGTACAATATGCTGCTCATGTATTAACACAGCCGGTCCATAGTATGCAGTCACCATTACTGTACAATATGCTGCTCATGTATTAACACAGCCGGTCCATAGTATGCAGTCACCATTAGGGTACAATATGCTGCTCATGTATTAACACAGCCGGTCCATAGTATGCAGTCACCATTAGGCTACAATATGCTGCTCATGTATTAACACAGCCGGTCCATAGTATGCAGTCACCATTAGGCTACAATATGCTGCTCATGTATTAACACAGCCGGTCCATAGTATGCAGTCACCATTAGGGTGCAATATGCTGCTCATGTATTAACACAGCCGGTCCATAGTATGCAGACACCATTAGGCTACAATATGCTGCTCATACATGTATTAACACAGCCGGTCCATAGTATGCAGTCACCATTACGGTACAATATGCTGCTCATGTATTAACACAGCCGGTCCATAGTATGCAGTCACCATTATGGTGCAATATGCTGCTCATGTATTAACACAGCCGGTCCATAGTATGCAGTCACCATTACGGTACAATATGCTGCTCATGTATTAACACGGCCGGTCCATAGTATGCAGTCATGTATTAACACAGCCGGTCCATAGTATGCAGTCACCATTACGGTACAATATGCTGCTCATGTATTAACACAGCCGGTCCATAGTATACAGTCACCATTAGGGTGCAATATGCTGCTCATGCGAAGTTTCCTGTTCAAAACTAAAGAAACCCAGTGAAAATACAATATTTCATGTTTTTTTAAACTTTTAAAATCACAAATTAAATGTGAAATTAAGATTGAAGCTTGTGACACTAGCAACAAATTGTTAGATTTTGTCCGGGACTGATTGCAGACGACAGGAACATATTACTGATAGCTCATGATCCAAGGGAAATAACTCTAATAGACCGGAAAGATGTAAATTTAAATATTAAATTTCAAATAAAATTTGACCCACCTTGATCAAATGCTGTGTATGCCAGATTTTTATACCCATCAGCTACTTGGGTGTGAAGTTTCATGGTTGTGGGTTCAATACTTGCAGAGTTATTCAAATCTAAACACAATTCTGCCTTTCAAATATAGGATGCACACAACTGTATTTTCTCCTTCTTCGTGCTATTGTAAATCGATGAACTGTCACAGTCAAATTCTCAGTTCCAAACAAGAATCAACTTTTACCGCATGCAGTTCTGTAAACTCCAGGGCTGCTACTTGCTGTTTGACATAACTAAGTCATGGCATCACCATCAAAGTTTTTCACAATTTTCAAATGTAAACAAACACCGGTTGAAAATGGAATGCGTAGGGATCATAGCTGTCATGTAGGGCTGTTTACTCATCAATGCTCTGGAGCAAGTAGTACTGAAATAAATTCACAAAATGTCTTCTTCAAAGAAACACAAATGCCACAGATGCACCACAAACACAATAAGAAATGCAAACAGTCTCTGGTTCTACAGTAAAACATCATCAAATTATGGTCTGCTTGTTTGCAAAAACTACTTTCTAGGGTACAACGACCCGGAACCAATTTCCCAATGTGGGTCACACGTATTTAGCCGTTGTTCACTTGTATAATTTATACAACAAATCTTTAGGCTTCTTTGTGGTTTTATTCTAACATCAGTGAGAGAGAGAGTATCGTGGAAAAAGGTCTGAAATCATAATGACCTTGTTTTAGCAAACGTATAAATCTAACTACAAAAACAATCCACGCGATAACTAACTAATAACAGATAAATAAATTCATTGTAGTTTAAAAGTCAGGGTCGGGAAACCTACCAGAACCACAGTTAATTTAACAGCTACATTTCTCAAGATGAGAACATCCCAGTTCCACTATCTGCTAACAAGTGACCTGTTAATTGTGTAGTACAAAAACCGTTGCACACAAGAAGTGTGCAACTTCAACCCAGCCAATCAAATTCTGACAACTCCTGCTTATCAATGCATATCATTGTACCCATACTTGGAGATTATGTCTGTGTTTACAATTTAGTGACCACTATTATATAATAGTTTTATTGATTAGATTGAACATGTTGTTACTCTTATATTAAGAAATTATTGATTGATTATATTTATTTTGACCTGTAAAAACTACTTTTGACATGGGTTACACGTATCTAGTACAGTTTCTTGTAACATACACGGAAACACGCTTTGGCTTATGATATAGTGCGCACCGTTTTGACCTACATTCGCCAAAACGAGACTAACAGGTAAACAAACGTAAATATGCATTACTTGTATAGGAATGACACACCCAAGTGTCACATAATCTTGAAATTTACCAGTAGTTAGACGCAATATCTGTTCCTACAAATATATATGGGTTATATGGTTCAGAGAATTACTTAGTGTGTCGTCCATTGTCCAGTGGTTGTTACCGAACCCCCGAGACTGCTTCCTCGTTGGACCAGCTAAGTTTAACCGGATACAATCAAAACACCAGATGCGCTTGGTTTGCATATATTGTATCGACTGATGGTAAAAAACGGCAAGATACAAAAAACACATAAAAATACAATCCACAACTTACATGTACAAGTTTATTCTTACCATCAACATAGCCAGATCCTAATCAAATTACTATCAAAAATGAAATACAAATGTTAACTAGAAGTACTTTATTTATCAACCAAACATTATATAACCTTTTTTCTTTACGTATAAAGAAACCGATTGACACAAACTGGTTCGAACCGTCTTGAGTACGAATCATTAAATTTATACGGAACTCAATATAGCTAGTACTATCCTTCTACTTCTACTATCGCTGCATATTAAACAATTACTTATACAAATTAATAAGGCGAAGGATTAAATCTCTTGATTAACTTACACCAAGAGAACACTGTGCGGCTAAAAGGCTGAACACCCGCTGAAAATGTGCTTCCTGTTCATACAGGTAAAATGTCTGATAATTTTAAATAAACCTAACTTGCTACATTTCCCGAAAAGATGCGAAGCGGCGGAAAGGATATCTACTGGGGGCATCACAGTGGTAGAGTGTCTTATTTGGATTCAAAGGGTCCCGGGTTTGATACTAGCTTGGGGCACATATAGTGTCATTGAGTGGGGCATCTCAGTACTGGTTAGTGACTTAAGTCTGCTAAGCCTGTCCAAAAACATGTCATGGTCCCCACAAGGTGCTTGGCATCAATAAAACATACAATGTACATAAGTAAGTGAATGCATTAGTAACATTTAGGTCACACGCACCATATTAACTATATTAACCCATGTCATTGGAATGGCCTCCCTACCCTCACCGAAGGATCACTGCCGGCCCAGTGGAAGTCAGCAAATGTTGCTCCCATTTACAAAAAAGGTGACAAGTCACACCCCGCCAACTAAAGGCCTATCTCACTGACATGTGTTCTATGCAATGTTCTAGAACATATACTTAGTTTCCTCCTCGATAGTAAAACACTTCACTAACCACAGTATTCTGTACCATTTGCAGCATGGTTTTAGAGAAAAACGGGCATGCGTGACCCAATTAGTAATGCTAATCAATAACTTGGTTACCTCTGTCTACAATAAGCATCAGGTAGATCTCATCCTATTAGACTTCAGTAAGGCAAGAGAAAGTACTACTAAAATGCATGACTATGGAGTCAGAGGTCAAACATTAAGGTGGATTAAGAGTTTTCTAGATAATAGACTCCAGTCAGTTGTCCTTAATGGTATTAAGTTCAGATGCCATTCCTCTGGAGTCCCACAGGGATCCATACGTTGATCCCTGCTTTTCCTAGCCTATCTAAACGACCTACCACAAAACACCAGTTCCAAAGTCCGTATCGCTGCAGATGATACTGCAGTCTATCTATCATCTGCAAATGAATCGGTCACACTCCAAAACGATCTTAAGAGATTAGAAGAGTGGGAGTTTGAGTGGGACATGGACTTTAACACCCCCCACATGTCAAGTTATCCACGTCACCAGAAGGAAGCATCCTATTCCCAGTCAATATGAACTCCATGGAGTCCTATATGAGTAGGTCACCTCAGCCAAATACCTTGGCGTGGATATCTCAAATAACCTGTCTTGGGACACTCACATAAAAAGGTCAACTAAGAAAGCAAACCAAACATTGGGATTCCTACGTAGAAACCTCCAGGTCAAAACCAAACCCCTTAAGTCCATGGCTTACCAGACACTAGTGAGACCCCAGCTTGAATATGGCTCCGAGATCTGGTTGCCCCATACCCAAACATTGATTGACCATATGAATGTGTCCAGCGGTATATGAGACGACACCGCGTTCTATCGTACCTCTAGTGTTACAGACATGCTACATTCCCTAAATCTACGCAGACTAGATCAACGGCGTATTGACAATAGGTTATCCCTTCTGTATAAAATTCATAATGATCTTGTTGCTATTCCCATTGAAAATTACCTAGTTGCCCTCTCCCGTCCTGCTCGCCATTGCCATTCCATAATATATAGGTTAATTACAGCAACTACAGACTACTACAAGTTTTTCTTTTTCCCAAGAACAATCTACCATTGGAACCATCTCCCTCCTGACATTGTCCATCTCCCTACCACATAGCAATTCAATACGACAGTTTGCCATATTGACCATGCAAGTCCCTAGTAACTGTTGTTCTGCGCAGCTGCTTTTAAACTTTTACCACAACTTATTTTCATTACTTTCTTAAAGTATGCTTTTAACTATTCATACTTTTAACTTCTTTGCGGTTTTTGATGCGCAACATGTCTATATCCCCGCAAGGGGTTCGACATTAAAGGCAGGCAGGCAGGCAGGCAGGCAGGCAGGCAGGCAGGCAGGCAGGCAGGCAGGCAGGCAGGCAGGCAGGCAGGCAGGCAGGCAGGCAGGCAGGCAGGCAGGCAGGCAGGCAGGCAGGCAGGCAGGCAGGCAGGCAGGCAGGCAGGCGGCCAGGCAGGCAGGCAGGCAGGCAGGCAGGCAGGCAGGCAGGCAGGCAGGCAGGCAGGCAGCAGGCAGGCAGGCAGGCAGGCAGGCAGGCAGGCAGGCAGGCAGGCAGGCAGGCAGGCAGGCAGGCAGGCAGGCAGGCAGGCAGGCAGGCAGGCAGCAGGCAGGCAGGCAGGCAGGCGGCAGGCGGCAGGCAGGAGGCAGGCAGGCAGGCAGGCAGGCAGGCAGGCAGCGGCAGGCAGCAGGCAGGCAGGCAGGCAGGCAGCAGGCAGGCAGGCAGGCACAGGCGGCAGGCAGGCAGGCAGGCAGGCAGGCAGGCAGGCAGGCAGGCAGGCAGGCAGGCAGGCAGACAGGCAGGCAGGCAGGCAGGCAGGCAGGCAGGCAGGCAGGCAAGCAGGCAGGCAAGCAGGCAGGCCAGGCAGGCAGGCAGGCAGACCGCAGACCGCAGACCTTAGTATGTGGTTATTTTCAACATTCTGTGTCTCAAATGAGATGTTTATCAACGGTCCCCGACAAGCGTCACCCTATCTATCTATCTATCTATCTTCCTATTAGTCAAACCCCTGATGGGGATCTTAGACTTTGATACTCTGTTCACCCTGTCATACTCAGTAGTGTGTGCTTGGAGTACCCAGTATATGTGGATGAATAAGTTACTACCCGAAATCATCGTTAGAATAAAGGGTTTTTTAGACGAAACTAGTACGTGAATTCGTGTTTACTCTCTAATATTCACTTCTGTTATCAGTAGTTATATAAATACGGATATAATACAGTTACAAAACAACCTACCAAAGTAAACAGAGTATGTCGAAGGTAGTATAATTATTGCCAAAATACGCTAAACCGGTGATTTTATAACGAACAGTTTTAATGTTTGTTTACCTGTTTATAAGAATCTGGGTCAAGACTGGCCGTTTGTTTACCTGTTAGTCTCGTTTTGGCGAAAGTAGGTCAAAACGGTGCGCACTGCCAAACCGTGTTTCCGTGTGTGTATTGTTGGGAGTTATTTTGAAGCGAAATCGAAAGTTGAAGTCGATCTTTAACGGAATAGTAATAAAATGGCTACAGGCGGTTGTGAAATGTTTTCCGATGAAATAGTAAACTTTAAATGTACATATTGTGCCGAGTTTGAACGAAACAGAGACGCAGTTAAGTATTGTATGGAGTGCCAATGTTATTGTTGCCAGTCATGTACAGATATGCACGCACGATTTCCGCCATTAAAAGGACACCAACTTCTAGATAAATCCAGTTTTAAGTCGGCAGTTCTTACTTCCGAGCTTCCGACAGTACCGACGGACAGATGTGCCAAGCATGATATAAAGATTATAGATATGTACTGTGGAAACCACGACGTTGTCGGCTGTACGACTTGTATGATTCTAGAACACAGGTAAATTAATATAAATACATATTTGTTCCACGCCCTTTCGAGTGGCCAGAGATACGGGAATCTAGGTAAATTAATTGAAAAATATAACGTATGTATGTATGTTCCATTAATGTTAAACCCCTTGCGGGGACCTAGACATGTTTTCCTGGGCAGACTTACATACGTGGCCTGTCCGAGTATCGAACCCGGGAATGTTGGATTCCAAGTCCGACGCTCTACCACTGGACCACGGACGCCACACTGTGTCCATATCCCCTTTCGAAGAAAAGTTGTCCCAGATCGTGTGACAGTTGTGGTCAAACCTAACATATTGACATCAACCGTACTTACTCGCCTATAAGACGGGTATATTTTCAGCTGATTTAAGGCTCAAACTCGGGGTCCCATCTTATAAGTGGGTCACAACACATCGCCTAAAAATTGTCCGCCAAAATCGGCTGGTTCGGCGTTTTCTAAATGTCAGCCACCTATATATTTTGTTGGGCCAATTTGATCCCTTTTTATATATTTTTTCACCGACTTTGAGTATTAAATGACCACCTTGGTGAATTAAAAATCGCGAAAGATTCTAGCTCTGGACAATTCTTAATTCAATAATTACCGTATACCCCCGTTTAAACGTCCCCGAGGGCGATGCAATTTGCGACTAATTATATGCAAAGTATATCTGGGACTCCTTTAAACGCCCCCTTTCTTCATACCTCTTGAAACAGTCCCTATTATCCACTAGTATAGCGTATCCATAGCAACGAACCCAACACGTGTGTAGTGTGAGTACCTGGAGAGCAGTTTAACCTTACATCGATTTCCATATATGTATATAGGCTGAAGCCGGGGGAAAAAACTTCAAAGTCATTCACCGACGGGCAATGTAATGTCAGTGAAAAATATCATGTGATTGTTCCCTCCCTGCAGTTTTCACACATGTCATAAAAATGGAAGCGATGGAGCTAATTCTCTTTGATGTAACTTACATATGTCTTTGATCTGTGCCGACAGCTCTGATACTGTGGAAACTAATGACATTTTGACATGTGCAGGCCAAGTAAATGTTAATTTTAGTTTTTTCTGAATTATGTACCAAACCTATACGGAATACAGGTTGAAAATATATTTTCACTCGCTTTGATAACCCCAGGCGCGTAACTGCCTATACGCAAGTACGCAGTGCCGTCCACATCATTTTCAAAACAAACAAAAATCTTTTTTTAAAAAACGGAAAACCGCGCGTACGATAGAATAAAACTCTGACGTCATCGTATTGGAAACGGGCCCTATACTACCCCTTCCTAGATCACCTGGTAACCGCGATTGAGGAGCGCCTGTTATCGGCCAATGACCGCTTCCTGGCCCAGTACCTACTCCCGAGCATGATTCAGGCCTTTACGCCACAACAGGAGGGCAGCGTGTTCGACGCCTACAGCACAGACCTCACAGGCGACCATGATAGCTTTCGTCGTGAAGTTTCACGTTGGAGGACACGGTGGCTCCTCGAGGCAGACAGGCCAGCTGATCTGAAGAGCGCCATAGACAACACGAACAGGGCCTTGTACCCAGATATATATACATGTCTGGTTGTACTAATTACCATGCCTGTATCTACGGCTACTGCTGAGAGGTCGTGCAGTGTCATGCGTAGAGTTAAGAACGATTTACGATCTACTATGACAACTGAGCGTCTCTCTGGCCTAGCCATGCTACATAGCTATAGGCACGAACAAATTGACATTGACACTGTAATGACATGTGCCTCCAGGAAGGAGAGAACACTTGACTTTCTTTAAAGACCTTTATGGCGTTCAACTGGCTGTATCTAAGTAGGTCTACGGACTATTAAAATCTCAACCCTCATTTACCAGTACATTAATAATTACAGCGTAGATCTATATGCATGTGCTGTTTGGTTGAGTTTAACGCCACCTTTCAACAGTACGTTAACAGTGTTCCTGGTAAGCTCCAGTACTAAGCAGTTCTGTGCACGTAAAAGCACACGTATAGGCACAAGCAGGTACATCTACGTACATGTAGATGCACTCCCTTTTAATACACATACCCAGCTAAAGATATGAAACTCAGACGATGCACTGATGTACATTATAATTCAGACATTTTTACAGATTGCCGCATAAAAAACATACGTTTTCCAAGTGTATTTATCGGAATATAATTAGTTCTCAGAGTCGTCAGAGTGCACCAAATGACGTCCAGGTTTTAAAAATTGTCTGGGGGATGCCCCTATACCCCTCTACACCACTCGCACCGTCGGTGCTCGTTTGGAGTCCACATCAATATTGGCAGGGTACGCCCCTGTAACCCTACCATAACTATAAAATATTTCAATTCGCCGACGTCAGTTTGCAATATTTGTTTTAAAACTCACTTGGAATATATGTGCCACTTTAAAAAAAAACCCGACGCAGTAACCAAAAGTAATCATATCAATTATCCCGGCCTAACTGGACAAAACATATTTTGTTGATAATTTCACAAGTTTGTGTGACATTTCTATATAATTCATTATTGAGTGGCAATGTACATCGATATGTTTTTATTATATTGAATGTTGCTTGTTGTACATTGATGAGACGTAAATAAATAATAACATCTAAAATCTTTCTAATTGTTTTTGTTTTTTTAATTTATGTTTATTTACTGTCGCGACCGGTCTCCCATTATGTCGGATTATGTATCATTATGTTATTGTTCACAAAAAATCTTATGAATCAATTATCGGAAAATGTCTTCAACTCTTGATGTCAATTTTATCAACCCGTCTTATATGCGAGTGCATGCCAAATCCACAGATTACAGAACCAAAGTAGGGTGTCGTCTTATAGGCGAGTAAGTACGGTACATGCATACTATTATATTATTATGAACTTCAGACATTAGCCCCCACAATGTATTATATAACATACAATCACCACAATAACGTGTTGGACCACATCTGTGTGAGTAGCAATGGCGAGGATATTTTATAGTGTTATATTTGACCACTTAATGCGTATTCCATTAATAATTTTCAATGCTTAATCCATTAATAATTTTCATTAAAACAAATCTACACCAGTAGTATATACGTCTCTTTGGGGCCATGGACTGCGCATGCGCGGCGGCCATTTTTGAATTACATCATTCATCATCATCGGATGACAGTTGACAGGTCATTAACATAATAAGTGTTCATCAAAAGAAAGCAATTTAATGTCTCTTTGGGGGTCATGGACTGCGCATGCGCGACGGCCATTTTGGGTTCTTAAATAACTCTAAAATAGGTATATATCAGACATCAAACGAACTTTAGTCGTAATAGCGCAGTGGATGCGCGTTCGCTTCAGGTGCGAAAGGTCCGGAGTTCGAGCCCCACTGGAGCCGTAAACGATTGTGCCCTTAGGCAAGGCATTTAAAATTCCACGTTGCCTCTTCTCTCTCCCTCGTGGCGATGGATTCCATCAGGAATGAGGTATCGAGAGTGATTTATATAAGTTTAAATAACTTGTTTCGCAATCGAGCTAAAATAAATGTGTATAAACTAAACGAACTTTCAAGTATATACGTCTCTTTAGGGTCATGCTACTTAGCGATAAGGTCATGCTAGCTCAGTGGTAGCCCGTTCGCTTCATGTGCGAAAGGCCCGGAGTTCGAGCCCCACTGGAGCTGTTACGATTGTGCCCTTAGTTTAAATTCCACATGCCTCTTCTCTCTCCCTCGTGGCGATGGATTCCATCAGGAATGAGGTATCGAGAGTGATTAATATATGTAAGTTATCAGAACTAAGGTCATTCAGATTTACTTCTGGTTGAATATGATACGCGTGTGCTTAGATAGAACCGTGTTCCTATATAACCTCTGGTGGAATATGATACGCGTGTGTTGAGATAGAACCGTGTTACTATATAGCTTCTGGTGGAATATGATACGCGTGTGTTGAGATGGAACCATGTCCTTATATCACTTTTAATGGAATGCATGATGCTAGACGAATCTGTCCTAACAGCAGTAGTCACCATCCAACATGGTACCTTACAATTAATAACTACTGAAGGCAACCATTAACAGTGTCAAATATATCTGCAGCAGACGACTATAATTGGCAATCTCGTTTCCGAGTCTAAAACAATAACATAATTTATTTTAAATGTTAATTGAGACACAGACGTTGGTATTTGTACGTAAAGCCCATTCGTTTGCAGAGATACATTGCGAATAGCTATGAACTAGTCGGCTGTTCAAAATGTAATTATGTTTGAGGCAGTCGTTAGCCCGCAATTTTAGTTTAGTATTATAGAGCACGAGAAACAAAAAACGATCTTCAAAACTCCAATAGAGCCAGTGTCATTTAAAAGAAAAAAAGATGGACCTTGTCTCCTAGAGAAGCCTTCTCCCAAATAAATTATAAAATAATAGGGGTCATGAATTTTCAACGATCTGTTTTTGTGTTTACTTGCTATACTGTCTAACATCACAACAACATGACAACATATGGCATGCAGTATTACAATCTCTGTACATCAATGCTAATCTTTTGTTGATGCTCCCAAAATGTCACTAATAATGAATTTTAAACATAAAACAGAGCCACATGGAAATCACAACTTGCTGTATTAGGCAAAAGAAGGACGGATTATTTTGGTGCATGGATATTTTACTTGCATACTTCCTTTGGTTTTCCTTATGTTTTGAAATATCTTTTTGTTTTGGAAAAGTACTATCTATTCACAACTTATAGCATTCAGGAGGCGAACGCCCATAACAGAACCACACAGAACATGTACTAGAGTTTGTTTGTTTAGATTTGGGGTTAAAGTCGCACCAACAACTTAGGTAAACTGTGGAAGTGTGGCGTCCGTCGCTCAGTGGTCCAGCGTCGGATTTGGGATCGATCGGTCCCGGGTTCGATACTTGGTCAGGCCACGTATGTAGTATAATTGAACAAGGTATCTCACACACATCGCTTAGTACTGGTTAACCACTTAGGTCGTCTAGGTTTGCCCAGGAAAACATGTATACTTCTCCGCAAGGGGTTTGATATTAATGGAACATACATACATACATAAACGGGTGACTCTCCAGCTTTATTTGTGGAAGGGGCTTGCGTGCAGCCCCCAGGAGCAGTATTTCAGTTACTGACGGATACCATACGTATTCAAATATATCACAATAAAGCAATAATATTATATGATGAACGAGGCAGTTGCTTTACGCGACATACCTAATGACACAACCATTGTGGTTCTTGTAAAACTCGAACTCTGGGCCTCCATGGTCGAGTGGTTAATGGCATTGATTTCAAATCACTTGCCACTCAATGATGCATGTTCGAATCGCACTGGGGTATTGAATTATTTAATGTGAAGAAGCTATCCAGCTGGGGAAGGTCGGTGGTTCTACCCGAGTACCCACCCGTGCATTAAATATATTCCGAAGTGTAACAAAGTACCATGTCCGTTTCGGACACTGAGTGACGTCTTGGGAATAGTGACAAACCCAGCAGCTTTAATCAGTTCAAGCATATCATACTTTCCCAGGTTCGTAACTCTCTGACTGTTCTAGTCTATAGTCTCTAGTGGCCTATGTTATCTGAGAGATTAAGCTATATGATATATCTTCCCAGACACTCAAGGTAACCTGCGTGTACAAAACAGAGACTCTTGGATAGGAAGGACTACCTATTCTAAGTCCAATTCAATGTTCAATTGTTATTTAAGGGCGTGATATAACCTCAATTGGTATTTCCAGACGTAGAAGGAAACACGATGTAAGACGCGCCCGCTGGATAAACAATTTGATACATAGTGTTACGGAAGCGACATATGGTATTCATCCACCAACAATAGCCGGAAAGTTGCCCTATGATCTAAGCTGTTGGGTGCGACGTTAAATCCAAAAAACAAACACATTATAATCGAACTCATATTCAATCGGGCCTTAGGCGGCATATTAATATATTCAAAATTGTAACTTGTACACTCACACACACTCTCACCCATCACCATCTTGCTATCTAGTAATAGTTACAAGGGTACTTGTATACAAGTCTATTAGTTTATACACATTTATGTTAGCTCGATTGCGAAACAAGTTGTTTCAACTTATATAAATCACTCTCGAGACCTCATTCCTGATGGAATCCATCGCCACGAGGGAGATAGAAGAGGCAACGTGGAATTTAAATGCCTTCCCTAAGGGCACAGTCGGGACTCGAACTCCGGACCTTTCGCACATGAAGCGAACGTGCATCCTCTGCGCTATCACGACGTTCACGACTATACAAGTGTACCTCCTAGCTCTAGCGTTAGAATGGGTTGGGTATAAACTCAAATACTATCAAAGCACCTAAGTTTTGCTGTCCTCAAAATCCTTACACTAATATTTACATCGCTATTGCATTTCCCTTCGATGAACATATTGTCTAGTGAACTTCCTCCCAAATGATATGCAACTGACATGCGCACACGAAGTCACGCGCATGCGTATTCGCAATGTTGGACAGCATTTCTTTTGATGTTAATGTCGGGCCTTACAGTTCACGCTGTTCCGAGTGTGATCTAATTTACAGTCCGGCACGCGGAAAGACATCGCAAATCTGGCCTAAAGGCATGTTAGACGCAAAGCGTGCTATTTCTTCACTTTATGTCATTTAAAAGAACAATTAATGTAAATATAAATAACGAATCGCTTGTTTTCATTGGGGTGTTTAAAGTTAGCGAGCAAGGAGGCCTATATAGTGTGTTTAAGGCTAACTTTTAACATAAATATGTAGTTCGAATCCGAATAGAAACTAATAACTCCCGGTTCATTCCTTAGAACATTACAGCACATAGATATGATAAAATATAATACGGTATGATACGGTATCGTGATATTTTATATTACTTCTTATCAGCTAATCTAATTTTTCATCCGAAACATCCCGGGTGTATGGAAAACGTGTGGTAACAACGCGGTTTCTGTAAGATATTTGACAGGCACAATTATAGACACCGGAGCACCAGACATTGTAAAATTATTCCTACGATTCATAGCAATCTGGGAGTTGATCGAAGTGACAGTATAACTCGCAGCCAAATCATGTGAAATTCTACAATTCTGAACACAGAAGCAATGATATCGTTGGTACATAAGAAGGCAAGATAACACTAATTTTCACAGACGGATCTGTAGTCCAGTGGTAACACGTTGGACGGGTAATCCAGGGATCGGAGGTTCGATCCCCCATCTGACCCTAATAAAATTAACAGTCTTTCAGATGGGAATTTAAACCGACGTCTACGTAAAAGAACCAGAGGAGACTCTGGAATGGGTCTCAGTCTGTATCACTGCACTATCTAAAACGACTAATATCAGGTGGCGTCCCTCATATGGGCAACCGGTAGCGACGATAAATAAACGTAAAACACACACACACATTTTCTTTTATCACATGTCCTTGCTTGTAATCAGGGCAATACAGTCATCTCATAATATCTTATATGTACACGTGTATAATAACACCTGGGGGTATTCTGATTGGTTGAGAGAATAATCCTTATAATTTGTAAATTAAACTAATGTATGCATATTTCTAGGTGAATTGGTATATAACGTTAACGATAAGACAAATACGATTTTTTTTGGCCTATGGTCTAAAAGTAGTATAAGGGAAGTAACTCTTATAAAAGATGCGTTTAATTTTGAAAGGAGTTAACTCTCTTAGTTTATACAAATTTATTTTAGCTCGATTGTGAAACAAGTTGTTTCAACTTATATAAATCACTCTCGAGACCTCATTTCTGATGGAATCCATCGCCACGAGGGAGAGAGAAGAGGCAACGTGGAATTTTAAATACCTTGCCTAAGGGCACAATCGTTTACGGCTCCAGTGGGGCTCGAACTCCGGACCTTTCTCACCTGAAGTGAACGCGCATCCACTGCGCTATCACGACTAAAGTTCGTTTGATGTCTGATATATACCTATTTTATAATTATTTAAGAACCCAAAATGGCCGTCGCGCATGCGCAGTCCATGACCCCCAAAGAGACATTAAATTGCTTTATTTTGATGAACACTTATTATGTTAATGACCTGTCAACTGTCATCCGATGATGATGAATGATGTCGTTCCAAAATGGCCGTCGCGCATGCGCAGTCCATGACCCCCAAAGAGACATTAAATTGCTTTCTTTTGATGAACACTTATTATGTTAATGACCTGTCAACTGTCATCCGATGATGATGAATGATGTCATTCCAAAATGACCGCCGCGCATGCGCAGTCCATGGCCCCAAAGAGACGTATATACTTCTTACACCCCAACAAACAAACAATGTTACAATTTATTTTTCATAAGACAAGATTAAGCAAGTGTGTGTCTCCATTATCATTAACCAAGCAGCTGCGAATATCCCAACTCCGGGTAATACTAGAGGTTTGACTACCCTTGGAACTATATGAGGTTTTCTAGAGCGGAATGGCGTGTGTGTTTTACGTTTATTTATCGTCGCTACCGGTTGCCATGAGCGACGCGAGACCCATTCCAGAGTCTCCTCTGGTTCTTTTACGTGCACGGTGTACAGCACCAACACGAGACCTCTGTTTAACGTCCCATCTGAAATGTTTTATTAGGGTCAGACGGGGGATGGAACCTGCGATCTGCCTGTGGTCCAAACTATTACTGTTTACATATTAGCGCGCTCGCTTCTCGCCAATGCAACCCGGGTTCGGTCCTCGGACCGGGAAGTATGTGAGATGGTCCGGTGGTCGCCAGATCGGACACGTGGGTTTTCTCAGGGTACTCCGGTTTCCTCCCACACGAATGACCACAGCTTTCATCCGCGCTAACGAGAGTGATTAATATAAGTTGTTAAAACTTGCTTCGCAATCTTTGTAAAATAAATAAAGTTTAAACTTAAATAAACTATTACATGTCAAGAAAACAAACAATAAGCATGATACTAATAAAAATTACTACTTTTACTTATATACATGTATTGTACTCATGTATAATATTATATCGAAACCCTTGCTTGCAGGACATGCACAGGAGTGGAATCGATACCAGACGTTATCGACACCATTTTCGAGACGGGCGATGCCAATAAAACCTACCAGAGAGTGATTGACAGAAAGAACTCGGTAGAGAATATTGGAAAAACAAAGGAACATCTGTTGAAAGAGCTGAACAAATCCAAGACGGAAGCCGTGGCATCAGTAAAATCATTCAGAAAAGAAATGGAAGAACTGTATGACAATCTTGAAAAACAATCGCTACACGAAGTGGATATAGAATTTCTCAGATTGAAGTCCATTTTAGAGCAGGAGAGAAAGCAGGCTGTCAATGAAGCGGGTGTAATGAAACAAGCTGCAGACAACTTGAGAAAAGCAGACGGAAACAAAGCCCAACAGTTTGTCTCAATGAAAATTGCCCAGAAGAAAATGGAAGAAGCAGATAGCATAAAGCTTTCAATGGAGTATTGTACCGATGTGAAGATAGAGTTTACTGTAGACCCACGTATTCGTGCCTTCTTTCAGCAGCAAACAAATCTTGGACGTGTGACATCCATGTATGTTCAACCAAAGACAGACCTCTACAAAGTCAAACAAACGAGAGAAATTAATATTCAGATGCCAGGTGAGAAATCCACGTGCAGGGTGTATGGATCGTGCTTATCAGAAGACGGCAAACTGTTATTAGCCGATTATAATAATAGGAAACTGAAACGTTTAAACATTACAAATATGTCTGACATAGATCACTGCGACATACCCGGTTATCCTGCCGGAGTATGTTGCATCAGTAAACAAGAAGTGGCAGTGAGTGTTTACAGCGGCACACTCATCCAGTTTGTCTCCCTCGGTAAACAAATGACACGTACACGACAACTGACGATGAATCATCGCTGCTACGGTATTGCCTACAAGAATGACAGATTGTACGTATCTGACTATGCTAAATCCCTGTATATATATAACATGACAGGTGGCCTGCTACATACGGTAACACACGACAGTTCCGGGAATAGTATATTTAACGGCAGTGTTCAGATTGCTATCAGTGATAGTGGTGACAGTGTATATGTATCCTCCATCAACAACAGTAGATTGATCACTCTCGATGTACAGGGACAACATATCAGTACATTCACCGATTCTCAGTTAACACATGCAACAGGAGTGTGTACAGATGGTAGAGGAAACGTGTTTGTATGTGGATATAAGTGTAACAATGTTATACAACTGGGACAAGACGGAAAGAAGATAGGTGAGATAGCTCTACCGCCAGGTGGTGTGATGAATCCACGGTCAGTATGTTTTAATCCACAGCAGTGTGCATTATATGTCACCCATGATGCCAGTAACACGATGAAGATATTCGAGCTACAGTGATACCGCGATACCAGAGTTGTAACGCATTCTGACAGTGTAAATACCGGAATGCTATTACAATAGTTTAGTGTTATCATGCTGGGTGTGTAAGTGCCCATAGTGTATTGTATTATTGGAGAGGGATGGCCGAGTGGTTAATGTCGTTAACTTTAAATTGCTTGCCCGTATCCTGTGTATGCTAGAATCCCACTGGCGGCTACGAAATCTTTCATGTGAGAAAGATATCCAGCTAGCTTGCGGATGGTCGGTGGTTCTAGCCGTTTGCCTGTTCGTGCCTGAAATACTGGTAGGATGTTCACGCCACTTCTAGGGGGAGTCTCCATAGGAACTAAGCTGTTGATGCGGCTTTAAACCACCTGTTTGGTTGGAACACTTACAATGTGGTGTACCTTCGGTATAGACTCGTTTATAGACTCGTATATACATGTAAGTGTGGTGTAACTTTGGGTGGGAAGTCCTTTATAGACTCGTATATACATGTATGTAAGTGTGGTGTAACTTTCTGTGGGAAGTCCTTTATAGATTCGTATATATATGTATGTAAGTGTGGTGTAACTTCCTGTACGAAGTCCTTTATAAACTCGTATATACATGTATGTAAGTGTGGTGTAACTTCCTGTAGGAATCCTTTATAGACTCGTATATACATGTAAGTATGTTGTACCTTCGTGTGGGAAGTCCTTTATAGATTCGTATATACATGTATGTAAGTGTTGTGTAACTTCCTGTGGGAAGTCCTTTATAGATTCGTATATACATGTATGTAAGTGTGGTGTAACTTCCTGTAGGAAGTCCTTTATATACTCGTATATACATGTATGTAAGTGTGGTGTAACTTCCTGTAGGAAGTCCTTTATAGACTCGTATATACATGTAAGTATGTTGTACCTTCGGATGGGAGGTCCTTTATAGACTCGTATATACATGTATGTAAGTGTGGTGTAACTTCCTTTAGGAAGTCCTTTATAGACTTGTATATACATGTATGTAAGTGTGGTGTAACTTCCTGTAGGAAGTCCTTTATAGACTCGTATATACATGTAGTTGTTGTTTGGAGTCCTTTATAGATCGTTATACATGTAAGTATGTTGTACCTTCGGGTGGGAAGTCCTTTATAGACTCGTATATACATGTAAGTATGTTGTACCTTCGGGTGGGAAGTCCTTTATAGACTCGTATATACATGTAAGTATGTTGTACCTTCGGGTGGGAAGTCCTTTATAGACTCGTATATACATGTATGTGTGTTGTACCTTCGGGTAGGAAGTCCTTTATAGATTCGTATATACATGTAAGTATGTTGTACCTTCGGGTAGGAAGTCCTTTATAGACTCGTATATACATGTAAGTATGTTGTACCTTCAGGTGGGAAGTCCTTTATAGACTCGTATATACATGTAAGTATGTTGTACCTTCGGGGGGGAAGTCCTTTATAGACTCGTATATACATGTATGTGTGTTGTACCTTCGGGTAGGAAGTCCTTTATAGACTCGTATATACATGTAAATATGTTGTACCTTAAGGTGGGAAGTCCTTTATAGACTCGTATATACATGTAAGTATGTTGTACCTTCGGGTGGGAAGTCATTTATAGACTCGTATATACATGTACGTATGTTGTACCTTCGGGTGGGAAGTCCTTTATAGAGTCGTATATACATGTAAGTATGTTGTACCTTCGGATGGGAAGTCCTTTATAGAATCGTATATACATGTAAGTGTGTTGTACCTTCGGGTGGGAAGTCCTTTATAGACTCGTATATACATGTAAGTATGTTGTACCTTCGAGTGGGAAGACGTGTAGGTGTGTTGTACCTTCGGGTAGTAAGTCCTTATAGACTCGTATATACATGTAAGTATGTTGTAACTTCGAGTGGGAAGTCATGTAGGTGTGTTGTACCTTCGGGTAGTAAGTCCTTTATAGACTCGTGTATACATGTAAGTATGTTGTACCTTCGAGTAGGAAGTCCTTTATAGACTCGTGTATACATGTAAGTATGTTGTACCTTCGGCTGGGAAGTCCTTTATAGACTCGTATATACATGAAGGTATGTTGTACCTTCGAGTGAGAAGTCGTGTAGGTGCGTTGTACCTTCGGGTGGGAAGTCCTTATAGACTCGTATATACATGTAAGTATGTTGTACCTTCGGGTTGGAAGTCCTTTATAGACTCGTATATACATGTAAGTATGTTGTACCTTCGGGTGGGAAGTCCTTTATAGACTCGTATATACATGTATGTAAGTGTTGTGTAAATGCCTGTGGGAAGTCCTTTATAGACTCGTGAATACATGTAAATATGTTGTACCTTCGAGTGGGAAGTCATGTAGGTGTGTTGTACCTTCGGGTAGTAAGTCCTTATAGACTCGTATATACATGTAAGTATGTTGTATCTTCGGGTGGGAAGTCCTTTATAGACTCGTGTATACATGTAAGTATGTTGTACCTTCGGGTGTGAAGTCTTTTATAGACTCGTTTATACATGTAAGTATGTTGTACCTTCGGGTGGGAAGTCCTTTATAGACTCGTATATACATGTAAGTATGTTGTACGTTCGGATGGAAGTCCTTTATAGACTCGTATATACATGTATGTGTGTTGTACCTTCGGGTAGGAAGTCCTTTATAGACTCATATATACAGGTAAACATGTTGTACCTTCGGGTGGGAAGTCCTTCATAGACTCATATATACATGTAAGTATGTTGTACCATCAGGTGGGAAGTCCTTTATAGATTCGTATATACATGTAAGTATGTTGTACCTTCGGGTGGGAAGTCCTTTATAGACTCGTATATACATGTAAGTATGTTGTACCTTCGAGTGGGAAGTCATGTAGGTGTGTTGTACCTTCGGGTGGGAAGTCCTTATAGACTCGTATATACATGTAAGTATGTTGTACCTTCGGGTGGGAAGTCCTTTATAGACTCGTGTATACATGTAAGTATGTTGTACCTTCGGGTGGGAAGTCATGTAGGTGTGTTGTACCTTCGGTGGGAAGTCCTTTATAGACTCGTATATACATGTAGGTATGTTGTACCTTCGAGTGAGGAGTCGTGTAGGTGCGTTGTACCTTCGGGTGTAAGTCCTTATAGACTCGTATATACATGTAAGTATGTTGTACCTTCGGGTGGGAAGTCCTTTATAGACTCGTATATACATGTAAGTATGTTGTACCTTCGGGTGGGAAGTCCTTTATAGACTCGTATATACATGTAAGTATGTTGTACCTTCGGGTGGGAAGTCCTTTATAGACTCGTATATACATGTAAGTATGTTGTACCTTCGGGTGGGAAGTCCTTTATAGACTCGTATATACATGTATGTGTGTTGTACCTTCGGGTAGGAAGTCCTTTATAGACTCATATATACATGTAAACATGTTGTACCTTCAGGTGGGAAGTCCTTCATAGACTCATATATACATGTAAGTATGTTGTACCTTCGGGTGGGAAGTCCTTTATAGACTCGTATATACATGTAAGTATGTTGTACCTTCGGGTGGGAAGTCCTTTATAGACTCGTATATACATGTAAGTATGTTGTACCTTCGGGTTGGAAGTCCTTTATAGACTCGTATATACATGTAAGTATGTTGTACCTTCGGGTGAGAAGTCCTTTATAGACTCGTATATACATATAAGTATGTTGTACCTTCGGGTGGGAAGTCCTTTATAGACTCGTATATACATGTATGTAAGTGTTGTGTAAATGCCTGTTGGAAGTCCTTTATAGACTCGTGAATACATGTAAATATGTTGTACCTTCGAGTGGGAAGTCATGTAGGTGTGTTGTACCTTCGGGTAGTAAGTCCTTATAGACTCGTATATACATGTAAGTATGTTGTATCTTCGGGTGGGAAGTCCTTTATAGACTCGTGTATACATGTAAGTATGTTGTACCTTCGGGTGTGAAGTCTTTTATAGACTCGTTTATACATGTAAGTATGTTGTACCTTCGGGTGGGAAGTCCTTTATAGACTCGTATATACATGTAAGTATGTTGTACGTTCGGATGGGAAGTCCTTTATAGACTCGTATATACATGTATGTGTGTTGTACCTTCGGGTAGGAAGTCCTTTATAGACTCATATATACAGGTAAACATGTTGTACCTTCAGGTGGGAAGTCCTTCATAGACTCATATATACATGAAAGTATGTTGTACCATCAGGTGGGAAGTCCTTTATAGATTCGTATATACATGTAAGTATGTTGTACCTGCGGGTGGGAAGTCCTTTATAGACTCGTATATACATGTAAGTATGTTGTACCTTCGAGTGGGAAGTCATGTAGGTGTGTTGTACCTTCGGGTAGTAAGTCCTTATAGACTCGTATATACATGTAAGTATGTTGTACCTTCGAGTGGGAAGTCCTTTATAGAATCGTGTATACATGTAAGTATGTTGTACCTTCGAGTGGGAAGTCATGTAGGTGTGTTGTACCTTCGGCTGGGAAGTCCTTTATAGACTCGTATATACATGTAGGTATGTTGTACCTTCCAGTGAGAAGTCGTGTAGGTGCGTTGTACCTTCGGGTGGGAAGTCCTTATAGACTCGTATATACATGTAAGTATGTTGTACCTTCGGGTGGGAAGTCCTTTATAGACTCGTATATACATGTAAGTATGATGTACCTTCGGATGGGAAGTCCTTTATAGACTCGTGTATACATGTAAGTATGTTGTACCTTCGGTTGGGACGTCCTTTATAGACTCGTATATACATGTAAGTATGTTGTACCTTCGGGTGGGAAGTCCTTTATAGACTTGTATATACATGTATGTGTGTTGTACCTTCGGGTGGGAAGTCCTTTATAGACTCATATATACATGTAAACATGTTGTACCTTCAGGTGGGAAGTCCTTCATAGACTCATATATACATGTAAGTATGTTGTACCTTCGGGTGGGAAGTCCTTTATAGACTCGTATATACATGTACGTATGTTGTACCTTCGGGTGGGAAGTCCTTTATAGACTCGTATATACATGTAAGTATGTTGTACCTTCGGGTTGGAAGTCCTTTATAGACTCGTATATACATGTAAGTATGTTGTACCTTCGGGTGAGAAGTCCTTTATAGACTCGTATATACATATAAGTATGTTGTACCTTCGGGTGGGAAGTCCTTTATAGACTCGTATATACATGTATGTAAGTGTTGTGTAAATGCCTGTTGGAAGTCCTTTATAGACTCGTGTATACATGTAAGTATGTTGTACCTTCGAGTGGGAAGTCCTTTATAGACTCGTGTATACATGTAAGTATGTTGTACCTTCGGGTGGGAGGTCCTTTATAGACTCGTATATACATGTAAGTATGTTGTACCTTCGAGTGGGAAGTCATGTAGGTGTGTTGTACCTTCGGGTAGTAAGTCCTTATAGACTCGTATATACATGTAAGATTGTTGTACCTTCGAGTGGGAAGTCCTTTATAGACTCGTGTAACATGTAAGTATGTTGTACCTTCGAGTGGGAAGTCAGGTAGGTGTGTTGTACCTTCGGGTAGTAAGTCCTTATAGACTCGTATATGCATGTAAGTATGTTGTATCTTCGGGTGGGAAGTCCTTTATAGACTCGTGTATACATGTAAGTATGTTGTACCTTCGGGTGTGAAGTCTTTTATAGACTCGTTTATACATGTAAGTATGTTGTACCTTCGGGTGGGAAGTCCTTTATAGACTCGTATATACATGTAAGTATGTTGTACCTTCGGATGGGAAGTCCTTTATAGACTCGTATATACATGTATGTGTGTTGTACCTTCGGGTAGGAAGTCCTTTATAGACTCATATATACAGGTAAACATGTTGTACCTTCAGGTGGGAAGTCCTTCATAGACTCATATATACATGAAAGTATGTTGTACCATCAGGTGGGAAGTCCTTTATAGATTCGTATATACATGTAAGTATGTTGTACCTGCGGGTGGGAAGTCCTTTATAGACTCGTATATACATGTAGGTATGTTGTACCTTCGAGTGAGAAGTCGTGTAGGTGCGTTGTACCTTCGGGTGGGAAGTCCTTATAGACTCGTATATACATGTAAGTATGTTGTACCTTCGGGTTGGAAGTCCTTTATAGACTCGTATATACATGTAAGTATGTTGTACCTTCGGGTGGGAAGTTTCTTTATAGACTCGTATATACATGTATGTATGTTGTACCTTCGGGTAGTAAGTCCTTATAGACTCGTATATACATGTAAGTATGTTGTACCTTCGAGTGGGAAGTCCTTTATAGACTCGTGTATACATGTAAGTATGTTGTACCTTCGAGTGGGAAGTCATGTAGGTGTGTTGTACCTTCGGCTGGGAAGTCCTTTATAGACTCGTATATACATGTAGGTATGTTGTACCTTCGAGTGAGAAGTCGTGTAGGTGCGTTGTACCTTCGGGTGGGAAGTCCTTATAGACTTGTATATACATGTAAGTATGTTGTACCTTCGGGTTGGAAGTCCTTTATAGACTCGTATATACATGTAAGTATGTTGTACCTTCGGGTGGGAAGTTTCTTTATAGACTCGTATATACATGTATGTAAGTGTTGTGTAAATGCCTGTGGGAAGTCCTTTATAGACTCGTGTATACATGTAAGTATGTTGTACCTTCGGGTGGGAAGTCCTTTATAGACTCGTATATACATGTAAGTATGTTGTACCTTCGGGTGGGAAGTCCTTTATAGACTCGTATATACATGTAAGTATGTTGTACCTTCGGGTGGGAAGTCCTTTATAGACTCGTATATACATGTAAGTATGTTGTACCTTCGGGTGGGAAGTCCTTTATAGACTCGTATATACATGTAAGTATGTTGTACCTTCGGGTGGGAAGTCCTTTATAGACTCGTGTATACATGTAAGTATGTTGTACCTTCGGGTGGGAAGTCCTTTATAGACTCGTATATACATGTAAGTATGTTGTACCTTCGGGTGGGAAGTCCTTATAGACTCGTATATACATGTAAGTATGTTGTACCTTCGGGTGGGAAGTCCTTTATAGACTCGTATATACATGTAAGTATGTTGTACCTTCGAGTCCTTTATAGACTCGTATATACATGTAAGTATGTTGTACCTTCGGGTGGGAAGTCCTTTATAGACTCGTGTATACATGTAAGTATGTTGTACCTTCGGGTGGGAAGTCCTTTATAGACTCGTATATACATGTAAGTATGTTGTACCTTCGGGTGGGAAGTCCTTTATAGACTCGTATATACATGTAAGTATGTTGTACCTTCGGGTGGGAAGTCCTTTATAGACTCATATATACATGTAAACATGTTGTACCTTCAGGTGGGAAGTCCTTCATAGACTCATATATACATGTAAGTATGTTGTACCTTCGGGTGGGAAGTCCTTTATAGACTCGTATATACATGTACGTATGTTGTACCTTCGGGTGGGAAGTCCTTTATAGACTCGTATATACATGTAAGTATGTTGTACCTTCGGGTTGGAAGTCCTTTATAGACTCGTATATACATGTAAGTATGTTGTACCTTCGGGTGAGAAGTCCTTTATAGACTCGTATATACATATAAGTATGTTGTACCTTCGGGTGGGAAGTCCTTTATAGACTCGTATATACATGTATGTAAGTGTTGTGTAAATGCCTGTTGGAAGTCCTTTATAGACTGTGTTATACATGTAAGTATGTTGTACCTTCGAGTGGGAAGTCCTTTATAGACTCGGTATACATGTAAGTATGTTGTACCTTCGGGTGGGAGGTCCTTTATAGACTCGTATATACATGTAGTATGTTGTACCTTCGAGTGGGAAGTCATGTAGGTGTGTTGTACCTTCGGGTAGTAAGTCCTTATAGACTTGTATATACATGTAAGTATGTTGTACCTTCGGGTGGGAAGTCCTTTATAGACTCGTATATACATGTAAGTATGTTGTACCTTCGGGTGGGAAGTCCGGTAGGTGTTGTACCTTCGGGTAGTAAGTCCTTATAGACTCGTATATACATGTAAGTATGTTGTTTCGGGTGGGAAGTCCTTTATAGACTCGTGTATACATGTAAGTATGTTGTACCTTCGGGTGGGAAGTCATGTAGGTGTGTTGTACCTTCGGGTAGTAAGTCCTTATAGACTCGTATATACATGTAAGTATGTTGTACCTTCGAGTGGGAAGTCCTTTATAGACTCGTGTATACATGTAAGTATGTTGTACCTTCGGGTGTAAAGTCATGTAGGTATGTTGTACCTTCGGGTGGGAAGTCCTTATAGACTCGTATATACATGTAAGTATGTTGTACCTTCGAGTGGGAAGTCCTTTATAGACTCGTGTATACATGTAAGTATGTTGTACCTTCGAGTGGGAAGTCATGTAGGTGTGTTGTACCTTCGGGTAGTAAGTCCTTATAGACTCGTATATACATGTAAGTATGTTGTACCTTCGAGTGGGAAGTCCTTTATAGACTCGTGTATACATGTAAGTATGTTGTACCTTCGAGTGGGAAGTCCTTTATAGACTCGTGTATACATGTAAGTATGTTGTACCTTCGAGTTGGAAGTCATGTAGGTGTGTTGTACCTTCGGGTAGTAAGTCCTTATAGACTCGTATATACATGTAATTGTGTTGTATCTTCGGGTGGGAAGTCCTTTATAGACTCGTGTATACATGTAAGTATGTTGTACCTTCGGGTGGGAAGTCCTTTATAGACTCGTATATACATGTAATTGTGTTGTATCTTCGGGTGGGAAGTCCTTTATAGACTCGTATATACATGTAAGTATGTTATACCTTCAGGTGGGAAGTCCTTTATAGACTCGTATATACATGTAAGTATGTTGTACCTTCGGGTGGGAAGTCCTTTATAGACTCGTATATACATGTAAGTATGTTGTACCTTCGGATGGGAAGTCTTTATAGACTCGTATATACATGTAAGTATGTTGTACCTTCGGGTGGGAAGTCCTTTATAGACTCGTATGTACATGTAAGTATGTTGTACCATCAGGTGGGAAGTCCTTTATAGATTCGTATATACATGTAAGTATGTTGTACCTGCGGGTGGGAAGTCCTTTATAGACTCGTGTATACATGTAAGTATGTTGTACCTTCGAGTGGGAAGTCCTTTATAGACTCGTATATACATGTAAGTATGTTCTACCTTCAGGTGGGAAGTCCTTTATAGACTCGTATATACATGTAAGTATGTTGTACCTTCGGGTGGGAAGTCCTTTATAGACTCGTATATACATGTAAGTATGTTGTACCTTCGGGTGGGAAGTCCTTTATAGACTCGTATATACATGTAAGTATGTTGTACCTTCGGGTGGGAAGTCCTTTATAGACTCCTATATACATGTAAGTATGTTGGGCGTAGTGTAACTACTTATGAATGAGCTCATTTTCCTCACCGACGGCGAACCATGTGGGCGAGCGACTAGTAATAAGTTGTTATTTTATTAGTACAGAATATAGTTTATATATATAGTCGACTAACATTATATTATACCCATTTGACCACTATTTAGCAGCCACATGTGCTAAGTAAGTACTTTCTGTACGTCCATTGTGAATGGGTGTTTGGAATATCTTTGATTGTATTTCCGAGTTGATTGTATAGTATGTATTGCTTTCTTGTTCTTTGAATTCGTCTTGGCTTACTAAACAGATTATTGCATCATTCATTTCCAGTTCTTGGTACATATTGTATTCCTAGTAAATTAATTGCTCGTAATCTATAAAGCGTACATAATGTATGCAATATGGATAATTCCTAGTAAATTAATTGCTCGTAATTTATAAAGCGTACAAAATGTATGCAATATGGATAATTCCTAGTAAATTAATTGCTCGTAATATATAATATGTACAAAATGTATGCAATATGGATAATTCCTAGTAAATTAATTGATAATCTATAAAGAGTACATAAATGTATGCAATATTGATAATTCCTAGTAAATTAATTGATCGTAATCTATACTATGTACAAAACGGAAAGAGATCTTTCAGATACGGGCCGCTCATGTATGGAGCAGCCTGCCAAATGACATTAGAAAAATTGAAAACCACAAGGAGTTTGTGAGGCTGCTCCGTGCCTGGACGGGCCCTTCATGTAAGTGCTCAATGTGCTCTACCTAGTCGTGTCCGCTTATTTCCTCATGCTTAATGTGCTTAATGTGCTTATAACTGTGTGCTATGTGTTTTATTTGTGTTTTTATGTTTATAATTTATGATTTGTGCTTGCTTGATGTTCTAATTTGATTGTTGTAACCTAGTTTTAGTGTTCTATAAAGTTGCGTGCCACAAATAGTTGCTTTAACCGCTTTTTATGTATTTTGTTTTAAGATACCTGTGAGGTAATTGCTGATCAGTTCCTTTCCAAATCTGATTTGGGGATAACTGTTTTTTTTTAAAAACATATCTTAATTTCACAGTAGTGTACCTTTTTGCCTGTCAGTGTCTTAACATTTTTGTTCTTATTGCAGTGTTTAGGCCACAGACCAAGATCAGCAACTACAACACAGTGTATCAATCAATAGTGTATTTCTATTTGAGTTCTTAAGATTTATCTATATTATATAGTTGTTAAAACTATTAACACAATTTATTTTTGTCTTTTAGGTGCTCGCTTTAACATGTTTTAATTATGCTATGTCCTGTGTTGTACTCATGTTTAAACCAACTTTTATTTCCTAGCTGTTTTTTCTTATGTTATGATTATAATATATGTTTGTCGGAAAAATAGCTTATTAGCTAATGTTATTTGTAAATGTAATCCGACGTTAAATAAAGCTTCTTGTATCTTGTATCTTGTAAAATGTATGCAATATAGATAATTCCTAGTAAATGATACATTGCCTTTATGGGGTGTGTTCCAAGAACGATATCGTAACTGCATGTTGCTTGTAATTTTATGATTTTTCATATATGTGCATGTTTTAATTGAGTATAATGTACAATGTGCGTGTTACGTAGTTGCTTGTAAATTGCTTGTACAATGTGCGTGTTACGTAGTTGCTTGTACAATGTGCGTGTTACGTAGTTGCTTGTAATTTGCTTGTACAATGTGCGTGTTATGTAGTTGCTTGTAAATTGCGTGTACAATATATAATTCCTAGTTATGTGCGTTTTAATGGATGTTGGGCGCCTCTGTACCGTGATCGATTATTTATGGGCGGTGATCATTTGCCCGAATTCTACATGTAATGAACCCATCCAACTGGCTTGCGGACGGTCGTGGTTTTGCACGCCCGTGACTGAAATACTGTTCAGAGGCAAAAGTGATCTTCCTCCAGCCATAGAGATTTAACTGCTGTTGCGACATTCAACCCATCAGTTACTTGGGGTTGAATGGGTTAAAATGCTATTTGCCAGAACTTAAGCAAAATTTCAGTTCGCTGCCAGCCTAGTTGTTTCGGCTCATGGTATAACGAATAATCGTTTAGCTTTCTTGTATTCTCCTGCATCTACATGTTCATGCCTGTAGCCACATTGAGGCACACCGAGGCAATTGTCTCGTTTAACATTTCCAAAGCAACCAAAAAATAAATGAAAAATTAAATAAATAAAATGCTAAAAATATCCCTTTCCTGTATAAAATGTTGACTGCTAGAGAGCTGAATGGTCAGTACATAATTATACGTCTAAACCAAATCATTCAGAAAACGCAGATAATTGCTAGTATACGCCAACAATTAAAAGGGAACATGCCCCTGAACCCCCTAGATTGCTTCGGATGCAATTTACCTCTGGCTACGGTACTGATGTTTATTAATTTGTATAGCCAACAACATATATATATTTGTCCCTTAATACTATCGGTTTCAATGCTTTTTATTTTATATTATAAGAATGTATGTAGTTTTAGTTCGTTCAGCTTCTGATAACAAAATAATATGTGCAAAGCAAATACAGTATGCATATACTGCTGAACCCATCACTGTGGTAATGGTAATATATGTGTGTGTTTTACGTTTATTTATCGTCGCTACCGGTTTCCCATATGAGCGACGCCTCCTGGAGAGATTATTCATTTTAGATTTTTTGGAGGATAGTGCAATGACACAGACCCATTCCAGAGTCTCCTCTGGTTCTCTTACGTGCACGATGTACAGCACCGAAACGAGACCAGAGTATCAGTCCTTCTATGATACATCTTAAGTGAATCTATTTACCAATTGAAAACATTTTATGAGCCACCACATGACAAAACCAACATAGTGCTGATAAAAACACGTAACTCAAGAACTGCTGATGATAGAAATATAAACATGGTACCAAACTGTTGCTAATATTCTCAAATACCACCACGTTTCAATTGACAAACCCGATCACGTTCATTTGCATAAATTACATAAATATTGTACTCATTTGTTTTCATGAAAGAGAATGTCACTGTATATCTAAATGAACGAATTGGCTCCCAACTTTCTAAAAATATCAACCGTTATAAAATCGAATATAGTGTCAAGAAGTTACGAGCATTTATAGTGTACCTAATTAGCATAATTATGCATAAATTATGCTAATCAGGTAATATTAATATGGTTATAAATGCGTAACTTAACTGCTAATTTTGTAAAGTAAGACATTTTCGTGAAGCGGAGAACTTCGAATTTTTGAACGTACAATTTATGCAAATTAATTTAATCGGATGGATCTGTGATTTGAAATGTACATGTTGTATTCGATACTATAGGCTACAGTTTGTTACCATGGTTATCTTTCTAGCATACGTTCTTGACTTTTATCATGACTATGTTGGTTTTGTCGTGTGGCGGCTCATAAAGTGTTCGACGTACGTTTTATTTCTAATTATGATGATATAATGTTATCCATTATCCTGCCGAATAAATTGGACAGAATGTGCAAACAACATAGATCAAGATCAGCCATAGTGCAATGCCGCGTCTTATCGGGAACTATGTTGTTTGCTATTCGGACAAGTGATTTTGCTCCATTATCCGAATAGCAAACAGCATAGATCCCGTGCCGTCTGATCTAGAACGGCACATCTGATCTGACTCTATGCTGTTTGCAAAAGCGTCTTTAGTAGTGATTGGCAGGTCAAGGATTAAAGTCATATTCCTGTTAATAAACATGAAATTGCACTGCATACGAGTGTTCCATCTTTATACTTCCAATGTTAACAAGATATGGTCAAACTGATTTAAGGTACTTTCGCACGACAGAAATTAGTGGGGAATCCATGCCATCGCCCCATGGCTAACTAGCCACGCGTGATTGGCTGCATCAGTGTTGGTTCTGAAATAAAACGTGTCTGTTATGCTTTCCAACAAATTGCCAATTCCAAGGTCACTGGTAGAGTAGAGACTTACTGTTGGTGTTCAGAATTGGTCCTAGGATTTGTATGCGAAGATTCCAAGGACACTGGTAGAGTGGAGACTTACTGTTGGTGTTCAGAATTGGTCCTAGGATTTGTATGCGAAGATTCCAAGGTCACTGGTAGAGTGGAGACTTACTGTTGGTGTTCAGAATTGGTCCTAGGATTTGTATGCGAAGATTCCAAGGTCACTGTTAGAGTGGAGACTAACTGTTGGTGTTCAGAATTGGTCCTAGGATTTGTATGCGAAGATTCCAAGGTCACTGGTAGAGTGGAGACTTACTGTTGGTGTTCAGAATTGGTCCTAGGATTTGTATGCGAAGATTCCAAGGTCACTGGTAGAGTGGAGACTAACTGTTGGTGTTCAGAATTGGTCCTAGAATTTGTATGCGAAGATTCCAAGGTCACTGGTAGAGTGGAGACTTACTGTTGGTGTTCAGAATTGGTCCTAGGATGCGTATGCGAAGATTCCAAGCAATGCATTAGTCCTAGGATGTGTTTGCGAAGATTCCAAGGTCACAGTGGAGAGTTACTGTTGGTGTACGGAATTGGTCCTAGGATGTGTATGCGAAGATTCCAAGGTCACAGTGGAGAGTTACTGTTGGTGTTCAGAATTGGTCCTAGGATGTGTATGCAAAGATTCCAAGGTCACAGTGGAATCTTACTGTTGGTGTTCAGAATTGGTCCTAGGATGTGTATGCGAAGATTCCAAGGTCACAGTGGAGACTTACTGTTGGTGTTCAGAATTAGTCCTAGGATGTGTATGCGAAGATTCCAAGGTCACAGTGGAGACTTACTGTTGGTGTTCAGAATTGATCCTAGGATGTGTATGCGAAGATTCCAAGCAATACATTAGTCCTAGGATGTGTATGCGAAGATTCCAAGCAATACATTAGTCCTAGCATGTGTATGCGAAGATTCCAAGCAATACATTAGTCCTAGGATGTGTATGCGAAGATTCCAAGCAATACATTTGGTGGTTTTTTTTATAGAAACAATAATGTTGGAATAATGTTTGATGCATACATAAAATTTAGGTTCAAAGTCACTCATGGGGGTGGGGATTTATTGTGAGTATAGATAATTTTTATATACTTTATTTATTTTACAAAGATTGCGAAGCAAATTTTAACAACTTATATTAATCACTCTCGTTGGCGCAGATGAAAGCGTAAATGTGGTCATTCATGTGGGAGGGAACCGGAGTACCCGGAGAAAACCCACCTGTCCGATCTGGCGACCACCGTACCATCTCACATACTTCCCTGTCCGAGGATCGAACCCGGGTCGCATTGATGAGAAGCGAGCGCGCTAACCACTGCGCTAATCGGACAGCTTAAAACTTGCTTCGCAATAGTTGTAAAATAAATAAAGTTTAAGCTGTAGTAATTAATCATTGGATGTGTATGCGAAGTTTCAACACTGGATGTGTATGCGAAGTTTCAACATTGGATGTGTATGCGAAGTTTCAACATTGGATGGTTATGCGAAGTTTCAACACTGGATGTGTATGCGAAGTTTCAACATTGGATGTGTATGCAAAGTTTCAACAGTGGATGTGTATGCAAAGTTTCAACATTGGATGTGTATGCGAAGTTTCAACATTGGATGGTTATGCGAAGTTTCAACATTGGATGTGTATGCGAAGTTTCAAAGAAATAACTTTGATTATTTTTGTGAAATGATAATGTTTGACTGTTTTGTACATATACATAATTTCGGAAATCGGAATATGTTATGCCAAAATGCATGTATCGGTCTATGATATGCCAAAATGCATGTCCAAGCTCACTCTTGGTGGTGGGGATGTAATGGGGACAGGGAACGACCCCTGGAAACAGTATGCAAGTCACCAAAGCATTATATATGACGGATTGTTAGTTATATGCAAATATGTCATTGTGTTTTCATCGCCGTTCCACTAACGTGGGCCAGACAAAAACGTGGTGAAAACGACGAGTACGGAATGACAACTCATTGATACTTGAATGGGACGATGAGTAACTTTGGACTCTTCAACACAACCTTTTCGACTAGTACCTTTTCGACTAGTACCTTTTCGACTTGTACCTTTTCGACTAGTACCTTTTCAACTGGTACCTTTTCGACTAGTACCTTTTCGACTAGTATCTTTTCGACTAGTACCTTTTCGACTGGTACCTTTTCGTACCTTTGCGACTGGTACCTTTTCGACTAGTACCTTTTCGACTAGTACCTTTTCGACTGGTACCTTTTCGTACCTTTGCGACTGGTACCTTTTCGACTAGTACCTTTT
>CM026387.1:326555-372149 GCA_014843695.1 Archivesica marissinica
CAATAGACAACAGACATGGTGTACTACGGCAAAGTCGTACTATGGAAATATGTTCAATATACAATAGACATGGTGTACTACGGCAAAGTCGTACTATGGAAATATGTTCAATATACAATAGACATGGTGTACTACGGCAAAGTCGTACTATGGAAATATGTTCAATATACAATAGACATGGTGTACTACGGCAAAGTCGTACTATGGAAATATGTTCAATATACAATAGACATGGTGTACTACGGCAAAGTCGTACTATGGAAATATGTTCAATATACAATAGACATGGTGTACTACGGCAAAGTCGTACTATGGAAATATGTTCAATATACAATAGACATGGTGTACTACGGCAAAGTCGTACTATGGAAATATGTTCAATATACAATAGACATGGTGTACTACGGCAAAGTCGTACTATGGAAATATGTTCAATATACAATAGACATGGTGTACTACGGCAAAGTCGTACTATGGAAATATGTTCAATATACAATAGACATGGTGTACTACGGCAGAGTCGTACTATGGAAATATGTTCAATATACAATAGACATGGTGTACTACGGCAGAGTCGTACTATGGAAATATGTTCAATATACAATAGGCATGGTGTACTACGGCAAAGTCGTACTATGGAAATATGTTCAATATACAATAGACATGGTGTACTACGGCAAAGTCGTACTATGTAAATATGTTCAATATACAATAGACATGGTGTACTATGACAGAGTCGTACTATGGAAACTATTCAATAGACATGATGTACTATGGCAGAGTCGTACTATGGAAATATGTTCAATATATAATAGACATGTACTACGACAGAGTCGTACTATGGAAATATGTTCAATATACAATAGACATGGTGTACTACGGCAGAGTCGTACTATGGAAATATGTTCAATATACAATAGACATGGTGTACTACGACGGATTCGTACTATGGAAAATATTCAATAGACAACAGACATGGTGTACTACGGCAAAGTCGTACTATGGAAATATGTTCAATATACAATAGACATGGTGTACTACGGCAAAGTCGTACTATGGAAATATGTTCAATATACAATAGACATGGTGTACTACGGCAAAGTCGTACTATGGAAATATGTTCAATATACAATAGACATGGTGTACTACGGCAAAGTCGTACTATGGAAATATGTTCAATATACAATAGACATGGTGTACTACGGCAAAGTCGTACTATGGAAATATGTTCAATATACAATAGACATGGTGTACTATGACAGAGTCGTACTATGGAAACTATTCAATAGACATGATGTACTACGACAGAGTCGTACTATAGAAAAGATTCAATAGACAATATACATGATGTACAACGGCATAGTCTGAGTATGGAAAATATTCAAAATACAATAGACATAATGTACTACGACAGAGTCGTACTATGGAACATATTCAATAGACAATAGACATGATGTACTACGACAGAGTCGTACTATGGAAAATATCCAATAGACAATATGCATGATGTACTACGACAGAGTCGTACTATGGAAAATATCCAATAGACAATAGAATATCTGAAGATGCCTAGCACGGGTTCGATTCCAGTCTTTCCGGAAGCCAGTCCGTTACCACTAGTCTGGCTGGTCGGAATTTGATTCAATAGATGCTCGTTACATTTATGTTCTTATATGGTCACCGTGTCGAGCAGTCACCTGTCTTTAGTGATCCTCCTTTATTGTTTACTTAGGTGGCTGGTTAACACAGGTGATATGTACAATAATATAGCATCTCGGTTACGTTGGAAATTGACTGGAATAGCAGTATTTTAATGGATAGAGAATCTAAACACATGTTTGTATATTTGATTTATTTTGTATTTTCAGTTTCTTACAACACGTCATGAGCCTAATAAATGGTTAACTAGCTGCCTTTGTGGTTGTTTGATTGTGGCAGCATAACTACCACAGAGTCGTACTATGGAAAATATGCAATATGCAATAGATATATACTATGGCAGAGTCGTTCTATGGAAAATATTCAATATCCAATAGATATGTACTACGGCAGAGTCGTTCTATGGAAAATATTAAATAGATATGAACTACTGTAGAGTCAGTTCTATGGAACATATTCAATAAACAATAGATATTTACTATGGCAGAGTCGTACTATGGAAAATATCCAATAGATATATACTACGGCAGAGTCGTACAATGGAAAATATTAAATAGATATGAACTACTGTAGAGTCGTTCTATGGAACATATTCAATATACAATAGATATTTACTACGGCAGAGTCTTTCTATAACAAAATATTCAATATACAATATATATATACTCATACAGAGTTCTTCCAGGGAAAACATTCAATAGACAAGGGATATGTAGCTTTTTCAATAAAAATCAAGTATCTTGTAATGGTGATATGCGAGAAGAGGTTGACGATGAAATGCTGGTTGTCTACTCTCCGCAATAACAGAATGACCTCACAATAATAATTAATATAATTTTGTTTAAGCATACCTTACTTCATCATGTCCATGTTCACCGGAATCCGCGGAAACTCCGCAAAGGAAACAAGCTAGGAGTATGAACACAATAAACCTATTGTTCATCTTAAATTCACCATTAATAACACATATCTTGATAAATAATGCAGAGACGCTAAGTGTTCAGTTGTTGAAAATAGTTTAACGTCAGTGTTGCTAATGACGTAACAACAATATGCTTCCCAAGATGCACGATTCCTACCGGTGTAATGTGGCGTAAACAGACATAAAGTGTACATATTGACGTAACGTGTCGCAGACCTGTGTTAAGTAACGTAGAGTGGTGAAAAGTTGCGCATACCAAATGAGGGAGGGGTAAAGCTAGACAATATAAATATTTGCCATGTTAGACGCATGCGGCCGGTGTAAAGCTAGACAATATAAATATTTGCCATGTTAGACGCATGCGGGAGGCGTAAGGCTAGACAATATAAATATTTGCCATGTTAGATGCATGCGGGAGGTTTAAAGCTAGACAATATAAATATTTGCCATGTTAGATGCATGCGGGAGGCGCAAAGCTAGACAATATAAATATTTGCCATGTTAGATGCATGCGGGAGGCGCAAAGCTAGACAATATAAATATTTGCCATGTTAGACGCATGCGGGAGGTGTAAAGCTAGACAATATAAATATTTGCCATGTTAGATGCATGCGGGAGGCGCAAAGCTAGACAATATAAATATGTGCCATGTTAGATGCATGTGGGAGGTGTAAAGCTAGGCAATATAAATAGTTGCCATGTCTGACGCATGCGGGAGGCGTAAAGCTAGACAATATAAATAGTTGCCATGTTAGACGCATGCGGGAGGCGTAAAGCTAGACAATATAAATAGTTGCCATGTTAGATGCATGCGGGAGGCGTAAAGCTAGACAATATAAATAGTTGCCATGTTAGATGCATACGGGAGGCGTAAAGCTAGACAATATAAATAGTTGCTATGTTAGACGCATCCGGGAGGCGTAAAGCTAGACAATATAAATAGTTGCCATGTTAGATGCATGCGGAAGGTGTAAAGCTAGACAATATAAATATTTGCCATGTTAGACGCATGCTGGAGGTGTAAAGCTAGACAATATAAATATTTGCCATGTCGGACGTATGTGAGAGGCGTAAAGCTAGACAATATAAATATTTGCCATGTTAGATGCATACCGGAGGCGTAAAGCTAGACAATATAAATAGTTGCCATGTTAGACGCATCCGGGAGGCGTAAAGCTAGACAATATAAATAGTTGCCATGTTAGATGCATGCGGAAGGTGTAAAGCTAGACAATATAAATATTTGCCATGTTAGACGCATGCTGGAGGTGTAAAGCTAGACAATATAAATATTTGCCATGTCGGACGTATGTGAGAGGCGTAAAGCTAGACAATATAAATATTTGCCATGTTTGACGCATGCGGGAGGTGTAAAGCTAGACAATATAAATATTTGCCATGTTAGATGCATGCGGGAGGTGTAAAGCTAGACAATATAAATATTTGCCATGTTAGACGCATGCGGGAGGTGTAAAGCTAGACAATATAACTAGTTACCATATTAGAAGCATGTGTGAGGCGCAAAGCGAGACAATATAAATATTTGCCATGTCGGACGTATGTGAGAGGCGTAAAGCTAGACAATATAAATATTTGCCATGCTAGACGCATTAGGGAAGGATAAAGCTAGACAATATAAATAGTTGCCATGTCGGACGTATGTGAGAGGCGTAAAGCTAGACAATATAAATATTTGCCATGCTAGACGCATTAGGGAGGGATAAAGCTAGACAATATAAATATTTGCCATGTCGGACGTATGTGAGAGGCCTAAAGCTAGACAATATAAATATTGTCATGTTAGATGCTTGTGGGAGGCCTAAAGCTAGACAATATAAATAGTTGCCATGTTAGATGCATGCGGGAGGCGTAAAGCTAGACAATATAAATAGTTGCGTTGTTAGACGCATGCGGTAGGCGGAAAGCTAGACAATATAAATATTTGTCATGTTAGACGCACGTGGAAGGCGTAAAGCTAGAACATATAAATATTTGCCATGTTAGACGCATGTGGGAGGCGTAAAGCTAGACAATATAAATATTTGCCATGCTACACGCACGTGGAAGGCGTAAAGCTAGAACATATAAATAGTTGCCATGTTAAAGGCATGTGACAGGCGTAAAGCTAGACAATATAAATATGTGTCATGTTAAACGCATGCGGGAGGTGTAAAGCTAGACAATATAAATGTGTGCCATGTTAGATGCATGCGGGAGGCGTAAAGCTAGACAATATAAATAGTTGCCATGTTAGATGCATGCGGGAGGCGCAAAGCTAGACAATATAAATAGTTGCCATGTTAGATGCATGCCGGAGGCGCAAAGCTAGACAATATAAATAGTTGCCATGTTAGATGCATGCAGGTGGTGTAAAGCTAGACAATATAAATAGTTGCCATGTTAGATGCATGCGGGAGGCGTAAAGCTAGACAATATAAATAGTTGCCATGTTAGACGCATGCGGGAGGCGTAAAGCTAGACAATATAAATATTTGCCATGTTAGATGCATGCAGGTGGTGTAAAGCTAGACAATATAACTAGTTACCATGTTAGATGCATGCGGGATGTGCAAAGCTAGACAATATAAATAGTTGCCATGTTAGATGCATGCGGGAGGCTTAAAGCTAGACAATATGAATATTTGCCATGTTAGACGCATGCGGGAGGCGTAAAGCTAGACAATATAAATATGTGCCATGTTAGATGCACGGGGGAGGCGTAAAGCTAGACAATATAAATAGGTGCCATGATAGATGCATGCGGGAGGCTTAAAGCTAGACAATATAAATATTTGCCATGTTAGATGCATGTGGAAGGTGTAAAGCTAGACAATATAAATATTTGCCAAGTTAGAAGTATGTGTGAGGCGCAAAGCGAGACAATATAAATATTTGCCACGTGACAATATAGATATGTACTACGACAGAGTCGTACTATGGAAATTATGCAATAGACAAGTATATATGTACTCATAGAGAGTTCTTCAAGGGAAAAAATTCAATAGACAATGGATATGTAGCTTTTTAAATAAAAATGAAGTATCTTGTAATGGTGATATGTGAGAAGAGGTTGACGAGTTGAGCACTGGTTCCCACCCAGGAAATGCTGTTGTCTACTCTCCGCAATAACAGACTGACCTCCCAATAATAATCAGAAAAGGATTCGTGTAAGATCAAATAAATTAATATATATGTGTTTAAACATACCTTTCTCCATCATGTCCATGTTCACCGGAATCCGCGGAAACTCCGCCAAGGAAACAAGCTAGGAGTATGAACACAATAAGCCTATTGTTCATCTTAAGATCACCATTAATAACACATATCTTGGTAAATAATGCAGGGACGCTAAGTGTTCAGTTGTTGAGAATAGTTTAACGTCAGTGTTGCTAATGACGTAACAACAATATGCTTCCCAAGATGCACCATTCACACCGGCGTAATGTGGCGTAAACAGACATAAAGTGTACATATTGACGTAACGTGTCTCAGACCTGTGTTAAGTAACGTAGAGTGGTGAAAAGTTGCGCATACCAAATGAGGGAGGCGTAAAGCTAGACAATATAAATAGTTGCCATGTTAGACGCATGCGGGAGGTGTAAAGCTAGACAATATAAATAGTTGCCATGTTAGACGCATGCGGGAGGTGTAAAGCTAGACAATATAAATATTTGCCATGTTAGACGCATTCGGGAGGTGCAAAGCTAGACAATATAAATAGTTGCCATGTTAGACGCATGCGGGAGGTGTAAAGCTAGACAATATAAATAGTTGCCATGTTAGACGCATGCGGGAGGTGTAAAGCTAGACAATATAAATATTTGCCATGTTAGACGCATTCGGGAGGTGCAAAGCTAGACAATATAAATAGTTGCCATGTTAGACGCATGCGGGAGGTGTAAAGCTAGACAATATAAATAGTTGCCATGTTAGACGCATGCGGGAGGTGTAAAGCTAGACAATATAAATATTTGCCATGTTAGACGCATTCGGGAGGTGCAAAGCTAGACAATATAAATAGTTGCCATGTTAGACGCATGCGGGAGGTGTAAAGCTAGACAATATAAATAGTTGCCATGTTAGACGCATGCGGGAGGTGTAAAGCTAGACAATATAAATATTTGCCATGTTAGACGCATGCGGGAGGCGTAAAGCTAGACAATATAAATATTTGCCATGTTAGACGCATGCGGGAGGCGTAAAGCTAGACAATATAAATAGTTGCCATGTTAGACGCTTGCGGGAGGCGTAAAGCTAGACAATATAAATAGTTGCCATGTTAGATGCATGCAGGTGGTGTAAAGCTAGACAATATAAATAGTTGCCATGTTAGACGCATGCGGGAGGTGTAAAGCTAGACAATATAAATAGTTGCCATGTTAGATGCTTGCGGGAGGCGTAAAGCTAGACAATATAAATATTTGCCATGTTAGACGCATGCGGGAGGTGTAAAGCTAGACAATATAAATAGTTGCCATGTTAGACGCATGCGGGAGGTGTAAAGCTAGACAATATAAATATTTGCCATGTTAGACGCATGTGGGAGGTGTAAAGCTAGACAATATAAATATTTGCCATGTTAGATGCATGCAGGTGGTGTAAAGCTAGAGCATTTAAATAGTTGCCATGTTAGACGCATGCGGGAGGCGTAAAGCTAGAGCATTTAAATAGTTGCCATGTTAGACGCATGCGGGAGGCGTAAACTAGAGCATTTAAATAGTTGCCATTTTAGACGCATGCGGGAGACGTAAAGCTAGAGCATTTAAATAGTTGCCATGTTAGACGCATGCGGGAGGTGTAAAGCTAGACAATATAAATAGTTGCCATGTTAGACGCATGCGGGAGGTGTAAAGCTAGACAATATAAATAGTTGCCATGTTAGACGAACGTGGAAGGCGTAAAGCTAGAACATATAAGTATGTGCCATGTTAGACGCATGCGGGAGGTGTAAAGCTAGACAATATAAATAGTTGCCATGTTAGATGCTTGCGGGAGGCGTAAAGCTACACAATATAAATAGTTGCCATGTTAGACGCATGCGGGAAGTGTAAAGCTAGACAATATAAATATTTGCCATGTTAGACGCATGCGGGAGGTGCAAAGCTAGAGCATTTAAATAGTTGCCATGTTAGACGCATGCGGGAGGCGTAAAGCTAGAGCATTTAAATAGTTGCCATGTTAGACGCATGCGGGAGGCGTAAAGCTAGAGCATTTAAATAGTTGCCATGTTAGACGCATGCGGGAGGCGTAAAGCTAGAGCATTTAAATAGTTGCCATGTTAGACGCATGGCGGGAGGCTTCTCACCAATGCAACCCGGGTAAGATCATCGGACCGGTAAGTATGTGAGATGGTACGGTTATCACCAGATGTGGGTTTTCTCCCGGTACTCCGGTTTCCTCTCACACGAATGACAACATTTACGCTTTCATCAGCGCCAACGAGAGTAATTAATATAAGTGTTTTAACCCGTGTTAGTGGTCACCTCCATTAAGTACAGTTAAACCTGTGTTAGTGATCACCTCCATTAAGTACAGTCAACCCTGTGTTAGTGGTCACCTCCATTAAGTACAGTTAAACATGTGTTAGTGATCACCTCCATTAAGTACAGTTAAACCTGTGTTAGTGATCACCTCCATTAAGTACAGTCAATCATGTGTTAGTGGTCACCTCCATTCAGTACAGTTGTGTTGTGTTTTGTGTTGTGTTGTGTTTTGTGTTGTGTTGTGTTTTGTGTCAACCATGTGTTAGTGGTCACCTCCATTCAGTACAGTCAACCATGTGTTAGTGGTCACCTCCATTCAGTACAGTCAACCATGTGTTAGTGGTCACCTCCATTCAGTAAGTCAACCATGTGTTAGTGGTCACCTACATTAAGCAGTCAGCCTGTATTAAGCAACTAGTATCCAGATTCCTAATATGTAGGTTTATTATACATTGACCTCTATTAAGCAGCCACCTGTGCTAAACAGCCATTTTCTGTGATTGCCTTGATTGGCTGCTTAAGACAGGTTTAGCTTTATATAGAAACTCATGAAAGCAACTGTCAAAATTAAGCTTGAGTTGGTACAAATCAACACGTAGTGAAGTGACCGCAGTGGCCGAGTGGTTACGGTCATTGAATTCAAATCGCATGCCCCTCACCGCAGTCGTTTCGAATCCCACAGATGGTGTGGAAATCTTTCATGTGAGGAAGCTAGTGTTATTTAGAATCTCGCTTGTCATCGGGAATGCTCGGGTAACTATTGTTGGTTGATACATATTTGATACTGCTAATCTGCATACTATCCTACACGGTGAGGATACTCTTACAGATGACATTAACAAAATAATATTTGAATATGTCCATAATTTCATTCGTGATACAAAACGATTCTTTGAGTGAAACCACGTGTATATAAGACCCCGTGTATATAAGACGTGTACTTGATGACTTTACCCATGTCTGCCTGCGCTACATTCTCAAATATCTTCTATTTCTTCAGCATTCTCGCCTGTATTACATGTCTGTCATTTCTAAGCAATGTGCACACTTGGTATACATGTATTAATTACACACCGTCCAATATATTACTGTGTATTTTGAACTGCAAGGAGAGAAACTATATAAGCTCTGCTTCCGTTTTAATCCTTTCCTATATACCGGTACTTCATTGATTGTGTGTACATGTATTGTTTTGTGAATGTATATAGTGGAATAAATATGTTTAACCCAAGAGTGCTGTAAGTATAGTTTTCATTTTCCGTTTGGATATATTCCTTCTCGTAAAGATCTCCCATATGGAATCACCATTCCTACTATGGCGGCCATCTTGGATGGCAAAGTTTACCAGATAGTATAAAAAGCGTAATTTAGTTTTCTTCATAATAACAGACGGATCTGTAGTCCAGTGGTAACACGCTGGACTGGTAATCCAGGGATCGCAGGTTCGATCGCCCGTCTGACCCTAATAAAAGTAACAGTCTTTCAGAAGGGACGTTAAACCGAGGTCTCGTGTCGGTGCTGTTCACCGTGCACGTAAAGGAACCAGATGAGACTCTGGAATGGGTCTCTGTCTGTATCGTGCACTATCCTCTAAAATCTAGTGACTAATCTCTTCAGGAGGCGTCGCTCATATGGGCAACCGGTAGCGACGATACATAAACGTAAAAACACTCTTCATAATATATTTATTTTCTATCCCATGGTTCATACCTTGTTGTAAAGCTCTAAATGGACATAGTTTCGTATATTTTCACAAATTTCGTATCACTAACAACTAAAATATAATGTGCCTGCATATTAATATTTCATATGGCAAGAAAAATAGTCGCAATTAAGTTCTAATCAATACACCATTGTCAAACATAACTTTATATTTGAAAGATGTATTTCAATGCCATTAAAATGATACCAAAGTGTAAATAACAAACTAAAATTAATTGTATTACTGCAATTAAAGAATTACTAGTAAAATCCTGAACTTGCCGTATTCAATATGGCTGCCAGTATATCATAAAGATCAGCGGTCAGTGATCGGATCTTTTACGAGTCCAGTGGTAACACGCTGTACTGGTAATCCAGGGATCGCAGGTTCGATCCCCCGTCTGACCCTAATAAAATTAACAGTCTTTCAGATGGGACGTTAAGCCGAGGTCTCGTGTTGGTGCTTTACATCGTGCACGTAAAAGAACCAGAGGAGACTCTGGAATGGGTCTCTGTCTGTATCATGCACTATCCTCCAAAATCTAAAATGACTAATCTCTTCAGGAGGCGTTGCTCATATGGACAACCGGTAGCGACGATAAATAAACGTAAAACACACACACAGTGATCATTGAATGCTTTCCAATGAATGGTCGAGTTTTCCCAGTGAAAAAAAACTTCCACTGAATCGGATTACCTTTGCCCTTAGTACTTTCAGTTTAAATATATTTTATTTCCCAATATAATACATATTGAACAATGCATACATCACACATACTCAAAATACATAAAAAGGTTTAGAAGGAAAGACAGAGTCTTATATAATTCTTCTCCTCTGCAAAGGTTGTATGTAGTTCGCTTGGCTTTTGGAAAGTTGAAACATGAATACGTGCGAAAATAACTTCATGTTAAACATTAAGAATATCATAATATAATGGATTGTGAGTGAGAGAGCGAGAGAAAAAAGAAGGAAAATGAGAAGAAGGTGATAAGAAGATAAGAGATGAGAGAAGATTACTTTTGAAAAGTGCGTGTGACATCACCATCGCACGTCAATAGTTTTATTTAGCTTCAACATTATTTATTTCAGTATTTTACATGTACATACGAGAATTAACATTTTACATATCAATATTAATTAATATAAAATAACACCAGTAGCCTGGTAGGGATTAGAACGAACGAAAACGTATATAGTTAGTCTCCCTATCAATTGATTGATGATATACAATAGGCAGGAGAATAATATATTTAACACTGGTAATACATGGCACATATTCATGATATATGCTAAATAATATGTATATTTTCCATGAAACAACTGATATTATTAGTGTAAATAGTTGAAGATGTTAAAAACGGAAATGGTTATTACTTGAATGGATATTTGAAGGAAGTTCAAGAATTGGTACAATTGCATCATGTCAAGTGCACGTCGTTTCTGTGACGTAGTCGGAATATGTTACATTGAATAATCTGTGTTTATTCTTTCATTAGCCCGTCGCCATATTCACAGTTATCAAGATCTCCCTCATCGTCCCCGCTTACGACCGATCAGAAATGTGCCCATAATTCATAAAATAGTTCATGTCTGACATTTATAAACCGTGTGGAAGTCGTGATTGCGCAGTGGATGCGCGTTCGCTTCAGGTGCGAACGGTCCGGAGCTCGAGCCAAGCTGGAGCCGTTACGATTGTGCCCCTACGCAAGGAATTTAAATTCCACATTGCCTATTCTCTCTCCTTCATGGCGATGGATTCCATCAGGAATGAGGTCTCGAAAGTGATTAATATAAGTTGAAAGAACTTGTTTCGCAATCGAGCTAAAATAAATTTGTATAAATTTATAAACCGGTTTCAGCTGATATACGGCCGTCATCAACTCAGGACACACAGTAGATCCCTATTAAACATGGGATATCAGTATGTGTTCTATAGCCGTATAAAATACTATTCAATACACAAATTCCCAGTCTAGATATGTCATTCTAATCCATTATTCCATTCAATCTATGCAATTAGATATCCATCCCGAACAACCATATCACCATATACAACTGTGTTTTTACGTTTATTTATCGTCGCGACCGGTTGCCCATATGAGTGACGCCTCCTGAAGAGATTAGTCGTTTTAGATTTTGGAGGATAGTGCATGATACAGACAGAGACCAATTCCAGAGTCTCTTCTGGTTCTTTTACGTGCACTGTGTAAAGCACCGACACGAGACCTCGGTTTAACGTCCCATCTGAAAGACTGTTAATTGTATTAGGATCAGACGGGTGATCGAACCTGGATCCCTGGATTACCAGTCCAGCGTGTTACCACTGGACTACAATCCGTCTGTCATATACAACTGGATTAAACCACGCCTAGGTTATCATGTCCACTAACTAAGCCTTAAATCTCCGAAGTGTGCATATTCTATTAAGCAGCCATTGTCCATTCCTTCCTGCACTTCAATCAACCTTGACTTTCTAACCAGCGTACGACCTTTTTCAATGCCAAGCTATCAATATAAGTATGTAATACATTCTCTATACCATACTGCTATCGCAGATACAAATAACCCCGTACTATAACTTATATTGTCATACAGACGGATATGTAGTCCAGTGGTAACACGCTGGACTGGTAATCCAGGATCGCAGGTTCGATCCCCCGTCTGACCCTAATAAAATTAACAGTCTTTCAGATGGGACGTTAAGCCGAGTTCACGTGTCGGTGCTTTACACCGTGCACGTAAAAGAACCAGAGGAGACTCTGGAATGGGTCTCTGTCATTGCACTATCTTCCAAAGTCTAAAATAACTAATCTCTTCAGGAGGCGTCGCTCATATGGGCAACCGGTAGCGACGATAAATAAACGTAAAACACACATTCTATTGTCATATGTCCCATGGTGTAATCTTGGTGCACCCGGAAACGTGTATGCTATATTCATGCGTTAAAGGTTGCATGGTAGTTACAGGTGTGTTTCACGTACATATCAAGTGTCTTACTTTGAAGATACCACTACAAGTCAAATCTGCATATTGTTAGATAAGATCTAGCATCATAAATTGTCTCATTCCCATTTTCTACTCTGCTAGCCAAGTCCATATATCATCATTTTCCATTACATATTAAATATAGTTTCTCTATTTTTCAGCTTTTACATTACTATATTATTCCAATGTGCAGCTCACTTATAGTGCTATGTTATTGCATTTGATGTTATATGTTGAGGGCCTCATGGTAGATTAACTTTTGTTAAATGAGTACTCTCGTTAAATAAAGTCTTTATTATTATTATTATTATTATTATTACATCGTGTATTATGACGACATCCATACTGGTGTAGGGCATTAGTGAACCATCTATAAAGTGTAAATGAAATCTATACGGATCATTATTCAACTGGTAGCCCATGGTTCAAATCATGTTGGTTTTATTTACACTATTTTGAACGTATGCGTGTTTTATTGTGCACACAAGTTATCATTAATGCTTACGCTACCGTTATGGGTTGTTTTTTGTTGTTGTTTTTTTAAAACGTTATTTATTTTACAACGACTGGATTATACAGTATTTATTCCAATAAATGTACATGTATAACACAACAAAATGCTACAAATTACATAAATTGTGAATGGTTTGGATTGGAAAACAAGTTTTCAGAAAACTTATATTAATTCCTCTCCTATTTACAACGATTACTAAGCAAGTTTTAACCACTTATATTAATCACTCTCGTTGGCGCGGATGAAAGCGTAAATGTGGTCATTCGTGTGGGAAGAAACCGGAGTATCCGGAGAAAACCCCCCTGCCCGATCTGGCGACCACCGTACCATCTTACACACTTCCCGGTCCGAGGATCGAACCCGGGTTGCATTGATAAGAAGTGAGCGCGCTACCCACTAATCGGACAGCCAAATATAATGGGTATATTTGGTATCAGTTACATTGTACCAAGAGTATCGGTTGCATACACTGAGAGAGGCCCGGGGATCGCGAGTGTGCCCTTAGGTAAGACACTTAAATTCCATATTGCCTCTTCTCTCTCCCTCTTGGCGATGGTTTCCATCAGGAATGAGGTCTCGAGAGCGATTAGTATAACGTTTCCATCAGGAATGAGGTCTCGAGAGCGATTAGTATAACGTTTCTATCAGGAATGAGGTCTCGAGAGCGATTAGTATAACGCTTCCATCAGGAATGAGGTCTCGAGAGCGATTAGTATAACGCTTCCATCAGGAATGAGGTCTCGAGAGCGATTAGTATAACGTTTCCATCAGGAATGAGGTCTCGAGAGCGATTAGTATAACGCTTCCATCAGGAATGAGGTCTCGAGAGCGATTAGTATAACGTTTCCATCAGGAATGAGGTCTCGAGAGCGATTAGTATAACGCTTCCATCAGGAATGAGGTCTCGGGAGCGATTAGTATAACGTTTTCGCAATCGATCTCAAATAAATGTGTCATAAACTATCGAGAAACATGTGTTACTTACTTCCCCCTGAATACTCTGTAAGGAGAGTAGGGGTCTTACTTGGTTTTCTATGTTGCCATCGTTGTTTCCTTTGCATCACATGCTGTGTGATTTACGTTTATTTATCGTCGCTACCGGTTGCCCATATGAGCGACGCCTCCAGAAGATATTAGTTATTTTAGATTTTGGAGGATAGTGCATGATACAGACAGAGACCCATTCCAGAATCTCCTCTGGTTCGTTTGCGTGCACGGTGTACAGCACTGACACGAGACCTCGGTTTAACGCCCAATCTGAAAGACTGTTAATTTTATTAGGGTCAGACGGGGGATCTTAATTTGCATCAGTTTTATCGTGTCATATTATTAAATCTCAACGGATAGCCTACAGCATATCCAATGGATAAACCTCTTGTTATCGATTAATGAACACGATTTTGATAAAATCACATTATACACACCATACCGCAACATCTGATTACGATCAACAACAGTAAAAACAAAGGATCCCAACTAAAATGACCAATATACATTTCGGATAGATCGGATTTTATCTGCCAAGGGAAGTAATAGAGAAACCAGCATTGTAGTTAGTTCATTGTTAATCATCCAGTAGTGCAATTTATAATACGGGTGCAATAGGATTATGAACACAAGTTAAGTGTACTCTAAATTGTATAGCTGCTCAACAGTTCCTGTTTTCAACAAGGGCTATGCTTTGCGAATAATCTCACCGACGGGTCTGGACCAGTGGTTTCGGGTTGAAAACCCAATTTTTTTAAAGAGTATGTTAATAAACCACATGCTTGACACAATACATACAAAGCACGAAACCACTAGTCCAGACCCCAAGCGTCTGTGATTAATCTTAAGGCTCCTAAAACGGACATATCAGATTTGTTTTCACTGGCCACAGCAGAGCTCATGGTCGAGCATTCAAAGAGGGTTATCTTCGTAGACACCATCGTTTAATCGTGAAGTAAGGTTGAGTACTTGAAGAGTACCTAGTAGATTGTACAAAATTTCATAAAATCTAGCTGTAACCTTTTCTACATTAGATTCATAATATAATGCGATTTTGTTTAGATGAGGCCAAATGACACTAAAATAAGATTAATTAATACCATTCCGCAACATTATACTGTTTTGACTGTTCCTGTCACGTCTGTATAATACAAATCACACTATGCTGTGCTATCGAATACATTGTTGTGCCCATTGACCTCCGTAGAGATGGTGGAGGCATACTCAGCGCTGTCTTGTCGCGAATACATTGTTGTGCCCATTGACCTCCGTAGAGATGGTGGAGGCATACTCAGCGCTGTCTTGTCACGAATACATTGTTGTCGCCCATTGACCTCCGTAGAGATGGTGGAGGCATACTCAGCGATGTCTTGTCACGAATACATTGGTCTCACCCATTGTCCTCGGTAGAGATGGTGGAGGCATACTCAGCGCTGTCTTGTCACGAATACATTGTTGTCGCCCATTGACCTCCGTAGAGATGGTGGAGGCATACTCAGCGCTGTCTTGTCACGAATACATTGTTGTCACCCATTGTCCTCGGTAGAGATGGTGGAGGCATACTCGCGCTGTCTTGTCTCGAATGCATTGGTCTCACCCATTGCCCTCGGTAGAGATGGTGGAGGCATACTCAGCGCTGTCTTGTCACGAATACATTGTTGTCGCCCATTGCCCTCCGTACAGATGGTGGAGGCATACTCAGCGCTGTCTTGTCACGAATACATTGGTCACACCCATTGCCCTCCGTAGAGATGGTGGAGGCATACTCAGCGCTGTCTTGTCACGAATACATTGTTGTCGCCCATTGTCCTCCGTAGAGATGGTGGAGGCATACTCAGCGATGTCTTGTCACGAATACATTGTTGTCGCCCATTGTCCTCCATACATATGGTGGAGGCATACTCAGCGCTGTCTTGTCACGAATACATTGTTGTCGCCCATTGTCCTCCGTAGAGATGGTGGAGGCATACTCAGCGCTGTCTTGTCACAATCGAATGATCCAGATACACGACAAGCTCGAGAGTCCAGCAGGTATCCTCAGTATCGAGTCCGAGTCCCCGGCTAGAGAGACATGTCGATGATCCGAAGTATCCAACACCTTCGGTAGAGTGTGTGTGCTGGCAATGTTGTACACGCCTTGGGCTATATAAGGTCTGGTAAGTATACACAAACAGTATGCAGACGGATATGTAGTCCAGTGGTAACACGCCGAGCTGGTAATCCAGGGATCGCAGGTTCGATCCCCCGTCTGACACTAATAAAATTAACAGTATTTCAGATGGGACTTTAAACCGAGTACTCGTGTCGATGTCATACACCGTGCACGTAAAAGAACCAGAGGAGACTCTGGAATGGGTATATATCTGTATCATTGCTCTAACCTCCAAACATTTAAAGTGACTAATCTCTTCAGGATGGGTCGCTCATATGGGCAACCGGTAGCGACGATAAATAAACGTAAATCACACACACTAACAGTAAGCATACTGTCAAAGTTTTTATGGTATAAACATGTACATGTCCATCGCCAAGAAACATGATTGGCGGTTACATACAAAGTTTACAGAAAAACATGATATATATAAGGTTTGAGTAAGCATAGTTGTTTAACAATATAATTGGTATTCAGTGTCTCACAAATCATTATTATACAAGTAGTAACATTCATTTAGTTAATTAATATAATTTCTTTTACTTGTTGCTAATTAAATATATTTAGCTAAATTGACAATATTACTATAAATAAACTTCCAACTTTGAACGATCAAAGATTGGCCACATCCATTTCAGAAGGGTGGAAGCTTTCGTATAACAAGGGGCATTTATTATTATAATAACATTAGTATAATAAAATATAAACATCGCAAAATCAATGAACATGATACGTGGCCGAACGGTAACGACGGAGGAATACAGATAAAATATCTTGTGATATATTTTGTAGTTGCGAGTTCAAATCTCACTGGGTGTACTATTATTAGTTTTTTTTCCAAATTTATATTTTATATAAAGTGAATTGTATGTATTTTTACTCTATTTTGATTTTTGTTCTCATAATTTAATTTTCAACTTTATTTCATTTCAAGCAATTACAGTTCATTTCACAGTATCAATCAGTATCTTCGCCTTCGCTGGCTGTCTCTGTATCCGAGCCGCTGTCCCCATCGCTGTCAGAAGTGAGGTCAATAGTAAATGAATCTATGGCTTGGTTTGATTTAGCGCCACGAATCTATGGCTTGGTTTGATTTAGCGCCACAAATCTATGGCTTGGTTTGATTTAGCGCCACGAATATATGGCTTGGTTTGATTTAGCGCCACAAATCTATGGCTTGGTTTGATTTAGCGCCACGAATTATGGCTTGGTTTGATTTAGCGCCACAAATATATGGCTTGGTTTGATTTAGCGCCACAAATATATGGCTTGGTTTGATTTAGCGCCACGAATCTATGGCTTGGTTTGATTTAGCGCCACAAATCTATGGCTTGGTTTGATTTAGCGCCACCTGCAATCCAGACTCCTTCTCCTTCGTACAAAATGCAGGTACATTTTTAACAATTTCTCTAGCATCACAGCTATAACTATGTCGTGTTTGCGTGCTCATTGTGTACTGAATATGACTGGTATGTGTAAAAATGCACTTATATAGCCACATAGCGTGTGTAATTTAGATGTTTCACGACTATTTAGTGCATAAAATAAATATAATTAAATATTTTAATAAAAAGTGTTTTCCAAAGTAAGGCTCGAATCCACACTCCACTAGTTCTTAAACTAAGGTATAACTGGCACAGCCAAGTATGATGTATATACATGACTGTTGTAATTTTTTATAATATAAACCAAATTTCCAATACACCAAAATATTAACCACCCTATTATTGTGTATGAAATGAACCTGTCTGATCTTTGATCGTTCAGACCTGGTTGTTTGACTGTACATTGATGGTATACACATGTTTGCGAGTATTTTATTATTGGACCACATATCCGCTATCAGTATAGGATATAAGCCGAAAACTATCTAATATGTAAACTGTTGGACTGTGTAAGGAGCGTAGCATCGAAGACAGTACCAATATTTTACATATTGGATCCGTTTGACGCACTTATATAACACAATCCTACTATTTCAAATTGTTAATTTCGTACATGTACGAGTAGAATTTAATATAATACGTTTGCCTTTTCACACCAGTATAAAGGTATTGTTTTTTTACGTTTATTTATCGTCACTACCGGTTGCCCACATAAGCGACGCCTCCTGGAGAGATTAGTAATTTTAGATTTTGGAGGATAGTGCATGATACAGACAGAGACCCATTACAGAGTCTCCTCTGGTTCTTTTACGTGCACGGTGTAAAGCACCGACACGAGACCTCGGTTTAACGTCCCATCTGAAATACTGTTAATTTTATTAAGGTCAGACGGGCGATCGAGCCTGCGATCCCTGGATTACCAGTCCAGCGTGTTACCACTGGACTACAGATCCGTCTGTATATAAAGGTATGACGTCACAACAGTGCTTTATATTCGTATAAACGCATAAACGCTACGTATGTGTAGCTTAAGGATGTATGCTAATGTTGGCCCCTGCACAGTTATTGTATAAACTGGGAACATATGTTGGCCCTTGCACAGTTATTGTATAAACAGGGAATATCTGTTTGAATTGCATTTTACTGTTTTGGTGAATATTGAAAACGTGGTCTATACCAGTGTAGCTTTGTAAATACACAGTCATGCACCAATAAACGGCTCATCCGAGATAGAGGTACAAACCAGGTCTGATATAACACATTGACACTGTACGAGTAGCCAAGTGGAACAGCTCGGAACAGCTTCTGTAAGTTCAATACAATGCATTTGTCGTTCAATGGATACCTGCTTATTGTTCTACACTGCTTTACATATTGTATCACATTTGTTTGCCATCCGATCGTGAAAACGTAAATAAACCCCGTAAATAAATATCACATTCTCACTTAAACCTTAATCCCGCACGCTAACAGGTGTACCTGTACTATATGTGTACACACAGGTAGCTCAAAAACAACTTCATGCATGACGCACTTGAATGTATAACACAACCAACCGACTAGTAAATAGAACATGTAGATAGTGCATAGTTTGCATACACAGCAAACGTACGTATAGACAGTTAACACACGTGGATATTATCAGAAAATGGATCCTAAACGTGAAGATACTGACTACACTACAATCACTACGGTGTTGGTGTTTATGTTAACATTTTTGTTGGTATGTATCAACACAAGTCGTCGAAAACGGGTGCCACCAGGTCCGGCATTGCTTCCTATAGTCGGTAACCTGCCATCCTTGGTTACTAGCGACATGCTAGGCACACTGAGTGAACTCCGAAAACAATACGGGGACATTTTCGGGTTGTACGCGGGAGGTAAACTGTTGGTGTTTCTAAACGGATACGAGACCATCCACGATGCTCTTGTGAAGAAAGGTTCGATCTTCATGGAGAGGTTAATACCCAGCTATGACAGAGAGACACCGATGCACACTAAAGGGCTAATTTTCGCTAATGGAAAGGTATGGAAAGACGGTAAATGTTTTACCTTAGCAGCTCTGCAGGAGATCTGTTACAATGACAAAGGGTTTGTGGAAAACCTCATTAACGAGGAGATTTCTCAACTAAAGCAGATAACATGTGAATTTAAAGGACCATTTGACATTGAAAGATACTTAAATGCAAGTGTGGCAAATGTGGTTTTTCAAGTCGTTTATGGTCATAGATTTGATATACGTGACGATGAGCTGTATTGGTTTCAAAATCAAGTTAAGGCTTTTGCGGCTGATTATATGAAAAGGGAAGTAATTCTAAGCTGTTTCCCAGTATTAAAACATGTTCCAGTCGATATTTTAGGAATCCAGAAAACAAGAGTTACAATAGCAAAGGTTATGGATTTTTTGGATAAATTGATCGAAAATTTGAAAAACAAAATTAATGATCAAAGTATTCAAAAATGCACGTACGTGGAGAATTACTTAGAACGAATTGGTGCCAACAAGAGAGATTGCGTATTAGACAGTTCATTTGATGAGGCCAGTATGAAAATTGCAGCATATCAGCTCATCGTAGCTGGAAGTGAAACCGTTGCATCAACAATTCGTTGGATGTTACTTTATTTGGTTAGGAATCCAGAAATCCAAGAACGAATGTATACAGAAATAACACGTGTACTCGGAAATGAATCGCCTGCGGTTGCAGACCGGAAACGGCTCCCGTATGTGAATGCGGTTGTTTTGGAGACACTCCGAATTTCTCATGTAGCACCCCTAGCAATGCCTCATACTGTTTTACATGACACGTTATTTCGTGGATATTTGATACCAGAACAGTGCACGGTGATTCCGAACTTGAGCACAGCTTTGAAAGACCCACTCATTTGGGAACATCCGGATGAATTTCGACCAGAACGATTTCTTAATGAGGCCGGAAGTGACATAACGATCCCAAAAGAATTTATTCCGTTCTCGTTAGGTCCAAGAGCGTGTCTTGGTGAAACACTCGCTAGGTTAGAAATATTTCTGTTTATAACTGGACTAGTCCAGCAAATGAGATTATTACCGGAGAAAGATGGCCTACTACCGGACACAAACGGGAAGCTTGCAACAACATTCAATGCAGATAAATTCAAAATGAGGGTCATAGCACGTTAGTTAGACTTGGTTTTGTGTAGTGGGCAAGCATGCATACAATGCTGTCCATATAGTTATACGCTATGTTAATGTCAAGCGTAGATGACATACTCCACATATAGATCTGTAGTATTATGATATATGCAATAAATCAGCTGAGCTTAACTAAGTATAAATTATTCCATATTGTTAGTATACTCTGAACAGATGAGTGAGGCAATCACTATAGAGATGACGACCACGAAAATGATGATATATTTGCATTTAAAATTACTTTAAATATTTAATAAAAAGTTTATTCATATCTATCATTATTATATGGTTACATAGAAATAAAACCGCTGACCTGCCACGTGCCAGATGGATGGATCCTCACATGAAATATGTGACACCCCAATGGCATTCGAATTAAGCTACAGCCGTGTCGTGCCGTCTTTCTGCAAGCCATATGAATAGTTGCATACATTAAATAATTCGACACCCCGTGGGATTCCACTCTACAGCGGTGAGGAGTAACTAATTTGAAGTCAATAATCTTACCCACTCTGCCAAAGAGGCCTCTAATATGAGTATCTAGTGTAGATTTACGTATCTGACGATGTATATTAATCAGTTTAGCTTTTGTAAAAGTAAAGTAAAGTGTTTGTTTATTATAGTGTCACCACTATTTAAAGGGCCAGCCATTTCTGACTTATGAGACACCTCTTTTTACGAACATCAGTACTTCCCAAATCCTATGCTTGTATGCCAGACGCCAGGCTGGTAGGCAACCGGTAACCATTATTTAACTAGCTGGCGGCTCACCAACCGGCCATATCAGAACGAACCCCTGACGAGATTCGAAGCTTCGACCTCCCGCTCCGTAGGCGGACGCCTTAACCACTGGGCCACGGAAACGGTGTATGTTGCAAAATTTAGAAGATGGACATCACGCAGACACTTGATTCACAGACACTTGTCCATTAGTACATTTGCCATTTACCTTTTTGGTAATGATGTATAGTGGTGCGGCATACATCCCCATTCATGTTTTAAACGCAATACAGTATTTTTATACCATAATACAGCATAACATAATCTCTTTTATAACATAATTTGCTCTGCCGACGGGTAATATAGCAATTGCATATGTTGCAACCAACATGGCGTCGCAATTCAGGTGTCACTGAAAATCATAATCGAGCTATAAACACTATAAACTCTGCACGACTGGCTATTAATGCTGCAACTCTGCTATATCGCTGAATTCTTCAACAGCCATCATATCCAGCTACAGTAGCAATTCCAATGTAACACTTGCTAAATGTCGTGCAAATATATAGTCGATATTAAAACGTTACACATTTTATAGTCGCCCGTGTTCCATTCTAATTTAATATAACATTTTAAGATACATGCAATACGCACACTGTTGTTTAGAATACATTTGCATGTATTAGACGTACGATGGTCTAAAAATTAGTCATATATGTCTACCTAAAGTCCTAAACATTTTAAACTCTCGTTTTCTCTCAATCGCGTGATTTTGATGTTGTAAGACCGCTGCAGTTTGAAAGGTAAATGCGTTTGCCTTATCACTATAATATGCATGTCTTTTGAAATAGCCACATGGAAATGTGGTCAAGATTAGTTTGAGGTGATACATTTTAGCAATATTCATTTTTGTACCACGATCGATCCACATTTCAAGCTGGTTGGGTGATGCGCACATGTGTTGTATCAGCCATGATTGAATCATGAACGATCAATACTACTGGCTGCGGGTTAATTATTCTGGTAGAATTACGTCCCTTTGACCGTATATTGTCAATAATTATATATATAATATTATTTAAAAAATATTAAGTCGCGAACACAACTTTCAAAAAACTCTTGTTGACAGTTTTTGCTTCATCACGTGACCTTGCTACTCAATACAGCTATCGCATCCTAGCCCGTTTATATGGGGAACTCAAGACTTCAGGGCACCAATGCACGACGTACTTGTTTATTTATCCGCCATAGCGTGTTGAATATCTTATTTTGATATAGAAACAGGTATTGGTCTTAATCAGAAATGGTATAGAAACTATTTTTCGGGTTAGTTGTAGATTTTTAAAATTCTGATAACTACCTTATTTGTTCATACACCGTATCAGTTTCGATGGAAATATTCTCCCAATGATTTGTTTGTTTATATTCGTCTGCTGGACCAGTCACGTGACAGTTGCATCAGGCTACCGATACACGCAACGGGATGCTATTGAACCATGCTTCAGCTCTGTCAGCGAAATTAGCCTAGAACTATATAAATATTTTAAATACGGATGTAAAATGGACAAATACGTCGAGCATAGGCATACGCCGAGCATAGGTTCCACCACTCTACTTTGAATATATTTTAGTCGAATGCCAAATACCTGGCTATATAATCAGTAGCGGGTAACAATAACGATGCGGTACGAGTGGTTATGTCGCTGACTTGTATACCACTGTAACCTTTCATCCCTGATCATCACGGGTTCTAGCCCCGCTCATACCGTATCTCTTTATATGAAAACGTTGGCCGTTCATTACGGAGGTTGGTGCACCAAGTACTGGTTTACCACTGGAGCATGCCCAGGAAAGGTGTTGGGGTAAAATTTAATGGCCGTCGCTCAAATGGGTAACCGATAGCGACGTTAAATAAACTTAAATAAAATATAAAAAGATAACAATTGGCCTAAGAGGATGGATAATGCGTGTGTATTAGTAAGTTATATGTATAGGATATAAACCGAAAAATATCCAATATGTAAAATAGTGGACTGTGTGAGGCGCGTAGGCATAGCGTAGAGCCGTACACAGTGCCAATATTTTACATATTGGATCCGTTTGATGATTATGCCTTACTTAAAGCGACATTACATCGCAAAATGCTCCAAAAATGCTTCTTTATGTATACATAGCATTACTAATACAAATTCGTCCGAAATAATTCGAAACCTAACTTTCTATACATAAACATTGTTGTTGTGGTATACAAACACTCAAAAGTGAAAGTAGAATTTCATATAACTGTCAGCTACGCTCCTGAATTGATGTTTGTTTACTATTGGAGTCTATACCAAGCGCGTGCTTCTGTCATTTACAGATATTTTAATTGGTATTAGTCTAAACTTATACATGCATAGGCACACAGTGTGAGATATAACGGAATAAATGTGTACCATAAATCGTGTTATTCATGATACACACATTGCATTACGCATCGATGTTGACCCTGTTTACATTAGTTTGTTATGTCAACAAACGTCTTATACGACGTTAGTTTATTAGTTGAAACACTCAGATTTTTGTGGAAATATTCGGAAAATATTAATACTATATAATAGGGAAATATATTCTGTAGCAATTTGCGTTTTCACCGATGTAATGTCGCTTTAAATCACACATTTATATAACTAGATCTTACTAATTAAAATTGTTAATTTCGTAGATTTACTAATATAATACTCTGGCCTTTAGTTTAAACATTCTTTATTTCAGTATGTGTACATGTAATCAAGAAATGAACATTTTACATATAATTTAACAGCCCTTGAAAGCAGTCTAATATTAATAATAATGACAGAAGAAATATTCTGATATTCAACCTAAATACATTCCAACCGGATCTTGGCCGAATTTAAAGAAATTTAAATGTCTTATGTCAACTGATAAAAGAAGAGTTCTTTTGTAACATTTGTAAATTTTAAAAATTTTAAGCAATCAAATTGTGTAATATAAACTGCCATATTAACGAAAGATTATTTCACTCACTTTGTTTGTGATTATAAGTATGCATATAATACTAATCCTTGCATTACCTTTTATATACAAATGTTTATATACAAATGTTTATTTACAAATGTTTATAATTTATACAAATGAACATACATAATATACAAGTACACGTTTTACGTGGACACATAAACATACATATATACACAGTAGTACAAGTGTACAATAATGGTCATAAGAACTGACAGAACCATACAGCTATTAATGAGTGTATACCGATCATCATAACTTGCCGAAACGAAATGCAAGGGAAAGAGATATGGTAACACACACAAAAGCTGGTTTGAGCTTTATGACCAGATCACATTTCTTCAGTAGAGAATAAAAAGTTCAGTTGCCTAAGCACAACAAAATAGCTTGTAATAGAGATATAATTCGCATTCTTTACGATTATCATCATGTTCACATAAACAATTTATAAATGAAAGTCAGGTGTAAATTGTGATTGTCATTGGTAGATGAAGTACATATATTATGGACATAAGTACATAAGATTATACTGTGCATTGGCCAAATGCATGTATTATGTCGATATGCTGAATAAACTTTGTTGTTGTTGTCGTTGTCGTCGTCGTTGTTGTCGTCGTCGTCGTCGTATTAATAATAATGAACTAAATGTACAAAGGTATGACGTCACTACATTGTTTTAAGGCAAGATAAGTCTCAAAATAAATAAACGTAAAACACACAATAAATTGAATAATCCACCTCCGTGGCCGTGTGGTTGCGGTCGCTGATTTGTATACCACTGTAACCTACAATCAGTACTGGTGCGGGCCGTTGTCTAATGTTGTTAAAATGTGTATTTATCGCCGCTACCGGTTGCCCATATGAGCGACGCCTCCTGAAGAGATTAGTCATTTTAGATTTTTGGAGGATAGTGCAGTGATATATTCTCCTCTGGTTCTTGTTCAGCACCGACACGATACCTCAGTTTAAAGTCCCAACTGAAAGACTGTTAATTTTATTAGGGTCAGACGGGGGATCGAACCTGCGATCCCTGGATTACCAGTCCAGCCGAAATCCCAAAACAAACATAAACACTGACATTGTTTCTTTGTGTTTTTGTTTGATTTTATTTTACCAGAATTAATTTGAACACATGGATATCAACCTTTAAACGGACTGCTTTATTGATTAGTGGTTGAATTGTTTTTGGACCTTTGTCTAACGATCAGGAAGTTGTCAACTTTTCCAATTGGAATCAAATAATAGTTTACACGCTTCAAACGACAGCAATAACCTACTGTTAAGTTGACATTAGCAGAAACAACTGGGAGTGTGTCTTACAAGGAAATACAAATTGCAAAGTCATGCTTTGGGTTTTAGTTTAAACAATATTTAGCACAGGAATAGTTGCAACAGCGCAGTTAGGAATTGGGGGGGGGGGGAAGTTACATAGTGGCGGACGGGCGGGCGGGTGGGTTCTAGGATGGGTGGGTTTGTGGGTAGATGGGTGGGTGTGATCGGGTGGGTGTGATCGTGGGTCTTTGGGTGGGTTTTGGGTGGGCAGGCAGGCAGGCAGGCAGGCAGGCAGGCAGGCAGGCAGGCAAACGAAGTTGTATTTTAGCACACAATTATGTGGCAACTTGTGCGTGACGGTTGACCTTGTATCGGTCATTACAAGTTATAGCTATAGGCCCATTCATGACTGCTAAAAGTATTTACTGAAGTTGCAGATTGCTGAACTTTACAGTATTTTACGATGTCATTAACGCCGCATGTCCAAAGTTGTTATTAGTTGCGTATGACAACTGCAATCTAGGTATTATTTCAATCGCTTTTAGTGTTCCGTTGTGTCAATGGTTCACATTATAGACACTTTATAGCATCGGGTAAAATATTATCTAAAATAAAAGTAAATAATAAACTAATAACTATTGAATGTGTCTGTGGCGATGGGTTCCGTCAGGAATGAGGTCTCGAGAGTGATTAATATAAGTTGAAAGAACTTGTTTCACAATCGAGCTAAACAAAATTAAACAATGTGTATGTGGGAGAGTGACTAGTCGTGCTCTTCAAGATATTATAGATATAGGATATAAGCCGAAAACAATCCAATATGTAAAATATTGGACTGTGTGAGGCGCGTGGGCGTAGCTTAGCACCGTACACAGTACCGATAGTTTACATATTGGATCCGTTTGAGGCGTATATCTTACTTAAAACACTTATATAGCACGATCATATTAATTGAAATTGTTAATTTCGTACATGTAAGCGTAGGATTTAATATAATAGTCTGGCCTTTTCACATAAATAAATAATGGACTGCAAGTACAAAGGTATGATTGACTCGTCATATACTTCTCTAATATCATTGGATGATTGTTTGATTGGTTGATTGATTAATTGATTAATTGTATACTAGCGGAGTGACAATAGCACTATCAATTAGTAGTCCATTGTCTTAATTATAACATTTAACAGATTACAGGCCGATATTGTTTTCAATATAGGTGTCGTTTCCGACTGGCGATAGATAAAATTTAAAAAAAAAAAAAAAATGAAATACTTCCTAAATAATATGATCCGATCGATTGAAAAGGGTAGTTATAATTAAAAAATTATGTAAGTCACCGTCGAGGAATGTGTGCGATTGGTGTGTTCCCACTTTCCCAACCTTTTATTAGTCCTATAGAAATTGAGGTAGGTGTTGGGGGAATGTATTGTTCGGTGTAACAATAGAGTTGAAAGGTGATAATTGGCGAAAATTGCTATACTGTACTGAAATTTTGTGTTTCTAAATTTGGGAAAGTTGTTCATAAATATAAGTTTCATATAGATAGATATTCTTTATTTTGAGTTATAAGCATTAAATCGAAAACATAGATATTTACATGGATAAGACAAACACATGAACATGCATAGCACATAATAGATATTAATCTTGAAATATTTTTATTGTACATATTCACTTTAATTTGACTAAGTGAGAAGCAGCATCAACATACGTCATGATGTCCATGTCGCCAGTTCGCAGTTGGTGCTTCAGTCTGATGAGCATTTGCTCACGCTCACGGTATACCCGCTTCCTTGGTCGCTGCTTTCCACCGTTGGCGTGCTGAAACAGCTTCGCCTCGTTAGCAGCCTGCTCTTTCTGGACCAGGTCTATCAATGTATAAATATTAGGATGGCAGTGTCGTAGTTGGTTGTTTTTTTTATGGTGCCAACCCTCAACATGATTGGTAGTGCGTGGACCATCATTCTCGTAATGATTCCAGGAGCGCGGTCTCCCTCTACCCACTGCTCAGTCACATAGTCCTTAAACTTAGACACCGGCACTGAGTCATTGTCACATTCTTCCAGAGTTTGGAACCACACATCTTCGACAGAGGCTAGGGGGACAAGTGGCAGTACCGAAGCACGTAGCACAAGTTTCTTCACTTCTTCATTGTCCTTGAAGTCAGCTACAAGACCACAATATTGTACTTTTCTCCACATACACTGTGTGAAGTGAAAGAAACAACCACGGACTTGAACACCAACAAACACGATACTGACAGCACGCCACGCTGCTGTTTCGAAGTCCATCATTATCGTTTCTGGGGACAGATGAATGTTATGTTCACGGGCGAAATTCTGGATGAGTGTGAAGAATCTGGTGTACATTGTCTGTTGTTTATTTGGGAGTAGTCCATACACTAGGGGACACATATACCCGTCGATCATGGCGTGGATGGTGTATAGCTGGTAGAAATATGACGGCGAAGCGTAGAAGGTACCGTCCATATACCAGGTCTCGGCTGTAGACAGCTGGGCCAGGTTGTCAACGGTGGCGAATATGAGCATTCGCGCCACATCACCGTCATTGGCGATTAGGAATGGCTCCCCTGCAAGCGACTCTATCCACTTCCCTTCCAAGTTGACATCCGCCCTTGTCTTTGGCAGAACTGGTCTAGTCTTAGACCGCTGTCTATATAAACTGGATTTGGCTTCGTAGAAAGTGGGTAGATTAGCCACAACCTCTTGGGTGGAATTGTCCCATTCGATCGATCTTGTGTCTGCCAGCATATCGTTATAGATGGAGGGCACCGGCTGTGTTGACCCTCGGACCTGCTTTCGGACACCACTCATGATGTCCGCAGCAACAATTCTGCTGTCATCTCTTGGGTGATTGTGTTCATCAGCGATTTTGGTAGGAAGCTCATTCTTAGTGTTAATTTTAGCATTGCATGCTTTGTTGACACAGTTCCAGTAGCGACACTCCCGTTTTCTGGTTTTCAGGCTGTACATGTAACCATTTAGAACTAGAGTCTGACTTCCTCTGCTATTCTCTATGAACCGTATATTGACTAGCGCATTTGCCATTTTAGAGATTTATGATTACAGAGGAAACTGACCTTCATTTTATACTATGTTAAAGAATGACTTACAGTTAGTGACCTGTTTTTCTTAGTTTTCAACAGTTAGTTATAAGTAAATTGTTAATTTCATTAATCATTATTGTTGTTCTCAGACTAATTTGCAATCAGTTCATAATTGCTAATTAAAAAATAGTGTTGATATATAATTATGTAATTACCTAGTATAACTGTTATAATCATAAATAAATAATAGATACATATTGTTAATTGTTTGTATCTTTATAGTTCACATTTCAAAATTAAAATATGTCTGCTATTTATTATTATGAACCTTTATCTGAATTATTAATGTTAAACGTACATACTGACAATTTTAATTTATACACAATTAAAGGAACACTTTTCTCCTTAAAGATATGCATATGCACTGGAAACAAAAATAACAAAAAAATAGTTTATTCTAGAATAAGTAAGTATTTTCAACAGATGGAACAAGATAAATAACATTGAAATAGTACACTGCAAGTACAAGTTTATGTGTGCCTTTCATTTATTTTTTGAACAGTATAGAAAATACAGGTAAGTTTGAGGGGCGAAGAGATAATTGGGGATAATTAGTATGTGTGAAAATAAAAGGTTGGGAAAGTGGGAACAAACCGTGCGATTGTATCGTCTAGGATAATTAAGTTGTCTACGTGATTGAAGGCCTGGCATCCCATGAAGGTTCTTCCTCCGTATAGCAGGTGTTAAAACATCCAGAGTTCTAATATTCTTAAAGTTTATTTATCGTCGCTACCGGTTGCCCATTTGAGCGACGGGCAGTTTACCTAACAAAAAACCTATCCTGAGCAGGTTCCAGTGGTTAACCAGTACTTGGTGCACCAATCTCCGTAAGAAACTGCCAACTTGTTCATATAAAGAGACACGGTTTGAGCGGGGCTCGAACCCGTGACCATCAGTGATCAGTCGACAACCTTAACCACTCGACCACGGAGGCAGACAACTAATTATTTCTTCCTGAACAGCGGCTTTTTAAGGCCACACGCATCACTATTGGTCATCCCGCGCATGATAACGGCTCTTTAGGTATATCTTAGGTATCTGCTCGTCTAGGTCGCTCCATGGTGTGTCCATATCACCAGCGATACTTTGAAGCCTGTCCCTGGTCGCAAGTTCCAACCCAGGATGAATCGTACGCTGCTGCTGTGAAAGGTGCCCGAGTCGCGACGTGCACATCGTGAGTGGGTCAGTCAGGGGAATTGAGATTATAACAGCAGAAGAAGTGTAGTGTATTTGTACTGTACTAGTCGACCTCCATAACGTGCACGTCGTGGCATAGGCACGCCCCGAAGCAGCAGCTGATTCAAGACTTCGTCTCCTGGACACATACTCGGTCTCCCGTGGTGTAGTGTGGCCATACACATGAGGACAACAGCCCGGGGGTGCCTTGATGTCACGCAGATCCTTTAACATGATAGCTACGACTTTTTGTTGCGGCTGCAGGTTCACACATATGAAAGGTGTGGCCCTAAAAATGACCCTTTCGAAAGAGGCAACAATATATGTCATTCTACGAAGAAATACGATCATCATCCTCGTCACAATAAACAATATAGATCGACATAATCACCGTAGACGAGTCACTCGCCCAAATGCCTCGGATCAATATACTTATAAGCCGTGATAGCTTGTGGTGGAAGTCGTGATAGTTCAGTGGTTGCGCGTTCGCTTCATGTGCGAAAGGCACGGAGTTCGAGCCCCGCTGGAGCCGTTACGAGTGTGCCCTTAGGCAAGGCATTTAAATTCCACATGCCTCTTCTCTCTCCCTCGTGGCGATGGATTACATCAGGAATGAGGTCTCGAGAATGATTAATATAAGTTATAAAAACTTGTTTCGCAATCGAGCTCAAATAAATTTGTATAAACTAATACACTTATGCAGCAGCAGTTTGTGCTGTTATCCATAAATGATTCATAAACAAATGGTTGGTTAACAGTATTTATTGCACGGCATAAATAACATATAACATACAACGACATGCATAATACATAATGCAAAGGATCAAGTAGGAAGCTAAAACTAGCTTATATAAATAGTTTTAAAACATATCCATTGTATTGTTTTTAAATGCAACGTAAAACAGCCGACACAACATAAAACGTTCAATAGGAATGTGATGAAACGAAGTACAATATTCTCATGTAGTCTCAGGTTTATAACAGTGGAACAGTGTCATAGGCATTAAGTTTGAGACTTGAACAAGCAAATCGATAACAAATACCATATACCATTGTGTGCTTTTATCCAAGTGCACACGTGGTTCAAGCCTCGGAACAAGACACAATATGAACGTACTGGGCGATAGTAATACTGTTGTAGGGAATACAGTGACACCCCTGTACGATGGTCGCAAGATCGGACACGTGAGATGTCTCCGGGTACTACGGTTTCCTCCCACACTAATGACCACGTTTACGCTTTCATCCGCGCCAACGAGAGTGATTAATATAAGTTGTTAGAACTTGCTTCGCAATCGTTGTCAAATAAATAACGTTTAAAATGACACCCCTATAATAAGACCGCCATCGGGTATTCTAAATGTGGTCTTATTTGCGGGATGGTCTCACTCAATACTGACGTCATCGCCATATTACAACAATGGAAGTAGATATAAAATATGTTATATTTACTGGGAATAACTTGCTTTACAATATGTAGGAGATCAATAATGGTTCCATTTGTCACTGAAATAGATGGTCTTATTCTAAGTTTTACTGTATAACGGGGGTTCCTATAATAGGGGTTTGCGACCATTGACACATAGAAGGATTAATTCCGTTTTGAGATAATATTATCTTACTATAGCATTCATTATGGGTTTTTATCTGTGTTTTACGTTTATTTATCGTCGCTACCGGTTGCCCATATGAGCGACGCCTCCTGAAGAGATTAGTTATTTTAGATTTTGGAGGATAGTGCAATGATACAGACAGAGACCCATTCCAGAATCTCCTCTGGTTCTTTTACGTGCACGGTGTACAGCACCGACACGAGACCTCTGTTTAATGTCCCATCTGAAAGACTGTTAATTTTATTAGGGTCAGACGGGGATCGTTTTTACTGTGTGTGTGTGTGTATGTATATATATATATATATATATATGCTCACACGAAAAAGAGAGCGTGCACTTGGTTAGAGGGAAAACATTATACTTATATATATAGAGGCAATAAATAGACACATTTGGTATCAAAACGTGAACAAATGTATTGACTACACGATGTTTTACTTTTAATTGAAATTTGATAATTATCAGAACATTGTTTTACGTGTGAATATAAGTATATAATTTTCGTTCTAACCTAGTGCACACTTTCTTTTTCGTGTGAGTATATATATATGCATGGATGTAAAACATTCTTCTGGCCTGGAGGTTATAAAACTTTTCTCCTATCTCAAACTATCTCCTATCTCAAACTGAGTCTCAAGCTTCTGATTGGTTCAGCTGGCAGTGAAACTCTGAATCAACCAATCAAATCACTTGAGCTCGAGTTTGAGATAGGAGAACATTTTTATAACTTCAGACACAGGGAAGATTTCCAATAGTATGTCATACATTAGTTTAAACATTATTTATTTCAGTATTTTACATGTACATAACAGAATTAACATTTTACATTTAAATTATTAAATTAACAGCAATAGACTGAAAGGAATTAGATAGAAAGAAAACATATATAGTTCTTCTTCCTAGAATGTATGACTTCGTAAAATCCAAATGGTGTTTAATTGTATGTGTATACGTTTATTTATCATCGCCCCATTCTAAATCGGGTCGAAGCCGCCTGACGTATATTCCTTATTTTATTAGTTGGAGGAAGGTGCCAAGATACAGAAGACACTCCAATTCAGAAGCATCACTGGTTCTTTTACATCCCCGGTGTATAGCACCGATACACGAGACCTCGGTTTACATGCATAGTCACATCTGAAAGACTGTTGACATTGTTAGTGTCAACCGAGAATCGAATCCGTGATCGCTGGATTTGCAGCCGAACGTGTGGACCACTGACTCGTCTATTTTGTTGAGTAGGGTTGTGTGCATGCACTGGCACGAACAGCATCATGTTATGTCATGTTAACGATTAATGAAATACTTGGATTTTTTCACTTTTCATAATATTATGAAAAATATTGCACCCCCCCCCCCCTCCCCAACATTTCATACATTAGCAGACATTGGTTTAGTTTCGACCGGTCGCTGCTAAACGATATCCAGTATCTGTAAGTAGCCGGACACGTATGAGTATTAATTGTTTATGTAGACGTGATATTTGCTTTTAAAAACGGTAAAACATAACCGCAAACATAAACCATAAACATAACCGGGTGACCAACGGATGCTTATTACCGTTTCGCAATATATAATTACCATTTATGTAGTGCCTCGTGTCATACAGACGGATCTGTAGTCCATTGGTAACACGCTGGGCAAGTAATCAATGGATCACAGGTTCGATCCCCCGTCTGACCCTAATAAAATTAACAGTCTTTTAGATGGGACATTACACCGAGATCTCGTGTCGGTACTTTACACCGTGCACGTAAAAGAACCAGAGGAGACTCTGGAATGTGTCTCTGTCTCTATCATTGCACTAACCTCCAAAAATCTAAAATGACTAATCTCTTCAGGAGGCGTCGCTCATATGGGCAACCGGTAGCGACGATAAATAAACGTAAAACACACGCCTAGTTTTGTAGTACTATGCTTCAATGACCCGTAATACTCACATAGTTGTCACTAAGACAACAATGATCGTTCCATGATATTATACAGTTTCTTGTGTCTGCCTTTTGATCTGTTCCTTCGCTTATGTGTTTGTCCTTTTCCCTGTTTGTATTTTCTGTTATGTCCTTCTGTTTCATGCGTATATACAGAACTTGGCACGTATACACTTTGTCCTACGGCACCTGGTATAGGTGGGAATATATCATCACTTCCCTGTCTGTCGGCATCGACTGGTGTTAATTCAGGTTCCGCTCTAATACTTGCATTATTAAAGTGATTATTGTACGAATTATCACGTCGACTTTCTCTCTGTTTATTCGCAGTTGTTCCGACGTTCTGTTCACTATTAGTATTAGTATTGCATGTTGTTCCGACGTTCTGTTCACTATTATTATTAGTAGTTGTTGTAGCACTTGCCTTTGCATTAGAGTCAACAATTAGGAATGCTGAATCATTAGACCCAACTGATGCTCCTAATTGACCATTTACATGATCACAACTTGAACTAGCAGAACCTTCCAAATCCTGTCGTGTTGGATCATTGCTGTTGTGTGTGGATATGATTGAGTTATCAGTTTCCATTGATGTAGTGTGTGCAATGTCAACCACTAGAGTATTAGCAGTGTTACTATTGGATTCGATGGACTTAATACTTGTTTCATTGTCGGTATTCTTTAAATCATTCGTTGCAGCTCCAGCATTCATGTCTGCATCTAAGTTTCTTCCAACATGTAAATATGCTGAACAATTAGAGCAATCAGAGATGGGCGAACCAACATATCCGAAACTTGAACTATCGGAACCATCACTGTTCTCGTTTTCAGGTGTGTAGCTCATATTTGGAAATGCGTTTGCTCCAACGCTTGTTGGATCATCTATTCTACATTGTGCAGTTTGTGCATTGTCGAACCATTCAGGAATGTTAGAATTAAATTGGATTGCTTCAATACTTGTTTCAATAGACACTTTGTCAGGAGTATTTCTCATATCGGCATCTATTAACCGTTCAATGGTGTCAGTTCTTCTGTCCACACTTTCTGGGCTTATCTGAAACATAAATATTAAAATAAACATAAACAGATGTTCAGTGTTGAGCATGAAATATACAACTGATCAATACAATCTTCAGTTTAATATATGCGCTCCTGTCAATAACGGATATATACAATCTTCAGTTTTAATCTTCAGTTTAATATACGCTCCTGTCAATAACGGATATATACAATCTTCAGTTTAATATGCGCTCCTGTCAATAACGGATATATACAATCTTCAGTTTAATATGCGCTCCTGTCAATAACGGATATATACAATCTTCAGTTTAATATGCGCTCCTGTCAATAACGGATATATACAATCTTCAGTTTAAATCTCAATTTAATATACGCTCCTGTCAATAACGGATATATACAATATTCAGTTTAATATACGCTCAGGTCAATAACGGATAGTTTAATATACGCTCCTGTCAATAACGGATATATACAATCTTCAGTTTAAATCTTCAGTTTAATATACGCTCCTGTCAATAACGGATATATACAATCTTCAGTTTAATATGCGCTCCTGTCAATAACGGATATATACAATCTTCAGTTTAAATCTTCAATTTAATATACGCTCCTGTCAATAACGGATATATACAATATTCAGTTTAATATACGCTCCTGTCAATAACGGATATATACAATCTTCAGTTTAATATGCGCTCCTGTCAATAACGGATATATACAATCTTCAGTTTAAATCTTCAGTTTAATATACGCTCCTGTCAATAACGGATATATACAATCTTCAGTTTAATATGCGCTCCTGTCAATAACGGATATATACAATCTTCAGTTTAAATCTTCAATTTAATATACGCTCCTGTCAATAACGGATATATACAATATTCAGTTTAATATACGCTCCTGTCAATAACGGATATATACAATCTTCAGTTTAATATGCGCTCCTGTCAATAACGGATATATACAATCTTCAGTTTAATATGCGCTCCTGTCAATAACGGATATATACAATCTTCAGTTTAAATCTTCAATTTAATATACGCTCCTGTCAATAACGGATATATACAATATTCAGTTTAATATACGCTCAGGTCAATAACGGATAGTTTAATATACGCTCCTGTCAATAACGGATATATACAATCTTCAGTTTAATATGCGCTCCTGTCAATAACGGATATATACAATCTTCAGTTTAATATGCGCTCCTGTCAATAACGGATATATACAATCTTCAGTTTAATATACGCTCCTGTCAATAACGGATATATACAATCTTCAGTTTAATATGCGCTCCTGTCAATAACGGATATATACAATCTTCAGTTTAATATGCGCTCCTGTCAATACATAGTTTAATATCGCTCTGTCAATAACGATATATACAATCTTCAGTTTAATATCGCTCTTGTCAATAACGGATATATACAATCTTCAGTTTAATATACGCTCTTGTCAATAACGGATATATACAATCTTCAGTTTAATATACGCTCTTGTCAATAACGGATATATACAATCTTCAGTTTAATATACGCTCTTGTCAATAACGGATATATACAATCTTCAGTTTAATATACGCTCCTGTCAATAACGGATATATACAATCTTCAGTTTAATATACGCTCCTGTCAATAACGGATATATACAATCTTCAGTTTAATATACGCTCTTGTCAATAACGGATATATACAATCTTCAGTTTAATATACGCTTTTGTCAATAACGGATATATACAATCTTCAGTTTAATATACGCTCTTGTCAATAACGGATATATACAATCTTCAGTTTAATATACGCTCTTGTCAATAACGGATATATACAATCTTCAGTTTAATATACGCTCTTGTCAACATCGGATATATACAATCTTCAGTTTAATATACGCTCCTGTTAATAACGGATATATACAATATTCGGTTTAATATACGCTCCTGTCAATAACGGATATATACAATCTTCAGTTTAATATACGCTCCTGTCGATAACGGATATATACAATCTTCAGTTTAATATACGCTCCTGTCAATAACGGATATATACAATCTTCAGTTTAATATACGCTCCTGTCAATAACGGATATATACAATCTTCAGTTTAATATACGCTCCTGTCAATAACGGATATATACAATCTTCAGTTTAATATACGCTCCTGTCAATAACGGATATATACAATCTTCAGTTTAAATCTTCAGTTTAATATACGCTCCTGTCAATAACGGATATATACAATCTTCAGTTTAAATCTTCAGTTTAATATGCGCTCCTGTCAAGAATGAATAATTGTCTGCGGAATAAAAATGATACTTCTTGGCAAAACAGTTTCTCCTTTGAATTCCACATACCACAGGTCTATTTCAAAATTTCGTCTACGTGACCACTATTTTTTTTTTGGTAAGTAATGTTTGTATTTTCTATCAAAAAATGCACTCTCATCTGGTATATCAACACATTAAAACAGGACCCATTCAATATAATAATCAACTGTATGACCCAGAATGCTCCAGCAGCAGCCATTTCAAACCTAAACTTCAAAAAAGGTCCAGGTGAGACCCCCGGACCCCCACCAACAGGAGGGGATACCCTCCCCAACTTCACGCTCCCTAACCCAAAATCATCGATCCGCCCCTGGTATGTGAAGTCATTCAAGTGGCACGTTGTATCGCACTTTTAACCTGTGGTAACATCGTTTACTATCACAATAAAAATCCTTTCCCAGAATAATGAAAAATTAAACATCACCGTTTCTAAAAGTGTATGATGGAATTGTATTTCAATATTGAAGATCGAAAGTTAACATTAGCGTGTTAGTCGTTAGTTTAGTTCATACAAATTTATTCTTAGCTCGATTGCGAAACAAGTTATTTCAACTTATATTAATCACTCGAGAGACCTCATTCCTGGTGGAATCCATCGCCACGAGGGAGAGAGCAGAGGCAACGTGGAATTTAAATGCCTTGCCTAAGGGCACACTCGTAACGGCTCCAGCGGGGCTGGAACTACAGACCGTTCGCACCTGAAGCGCACGCGCATCCACTGCGCTATCACGACTTCCACGTTGAACAGTTTAGGAGGATAGTGCAATGATACAGACAGAGACCCATTCCAGAGTATCCTCTTGTTCTTTTACGTGCACGGTGTAAAACATTGACACGAGACCTCGGTTTAAAGTCCCATCTGAAAGACTGTTAAAGTGTTAATATTATTAGGGTCAGATGGTGGATCGAACCTGCGACAACAAGCACTGTCACATCAGTTCTGTTTAGCTGCATAGATAGCTTTAATTCACAGTTCTGCTGCGCAGTCTTTAATATAGACATAAACTGTTGTTAAAACTGTTAAGCCTCGTGGTAGATTGACTTAATTGTTCAAATGAGTTCTTTCGTTAAATAAAGTCTTTATTATTTTATTTTTATATTTTTTAAATTTTTATTTATTTATTTAGTTATTATTATTATTATTATTATTATTATTATTATTATTATTATTATTATAAACAGACGAGTCTTATGAAAACAAAGTTTCGAAATTTCCATAATTTAGAATGTATACGTTTCATTAAATATTACCTTTCTTGTATGTATGCAGTTGGTAATCTTGAGGAACTGTAGCAGAAGTAATACAGTTAGTATCAACAATACCATAACCAGCAAGATGAACGTCCAGGAATCTGTACACAGTCAGAAAACAATAGCATTGTTTTAGTTTAAACTTTATTTATATATATTTACAACGATTACGAAACAATCTTTAACAACTTATATTAATCACTCTCATTGGCGCGGATGAAAGCGTATATGTGGTCATTCGTGTGGGAGGAAACCGGAGTACCCGGAGAAAACCACATGTCCATCTGGCGACAACCGTACCATCTCACATACTTCCGGAATATCGATGGGCGATGTGAAAGTGTTATTATTAATGTATGCAGATATTGTTCTGATCGCCCACTCAGAGGACAAGTTACAATGTATGTTGAATACACTTCGTATGTTGTGCAGAAAGTGGCGAGTCCATATAAACTGGACGAAATCACAATACACTGAACCGAATTTCTAAACGTCCACCTAATAAATTGTGAGTTTAGGGTAACGGGTCTGTGTATTAGTCCAAATATTGGTAGTCTATTGTTATCCACCATACTCTATCAATGTACACTAAGAAAACACCAATGTATTGTCATGGCTGACCAAGCGGAACGGAAGGTTCGACTCCTAAGTTTTGGCATGAGGACCACGTGCACGGCATGGTGAGTGCTCAATTTGATTGCAATTTATTCTATGTACGACCCGTAACCGAAAAACAGAAAATATGGCGAGAATGACCATTGAGGAAAGCGGGCGAGCCGTCGGTATGCTTGATACAGGCACTTCTATCAGACAGGTATGTTCAGCGTTGTAATTAAATTCGATATTTCAAGTACATTTTGTAATGAATCATACAATGTCATATTTTAATATCATTCTAAATCATTTCCATCGTGTTTCCAGGTTGCACGACTTTTCAACAGACGGCATTCTATTATGGTCTTTACTTGTTGATTGTCTTCAACTGTCATACAACATCAGGTGGACGTTTAGAAATTCGGTTCAGTGTATATGCATTTCAGAATAGGTCGAGTGCACGGATTATGAATTCAAAATCGGAAATAATGTTTTAGAAACCGTATACCAATACAAACACCTTGAGAGTATCTTTCATGACAATGGTGATAATATGCCGAACTGTGAAGCTCTTGCCAAAGGAGGACGTATATACGTGTGGGAGTATAATAAGTAAGATACACCAGCTCAAGGATTTGGGATTTCGCTCGTATGATAAGCTATGCAATTCCTATGTAGTTCCTATACTGGCTTATTGTTCATCCGTTTGGGGATTAAAACAATATCAATCATTCAGTGGAAAGCAGAAATTAAATATTGTTTTTCAGTAAGGCGAAATGGATACATTCAGCTCCTCACTGTTGGGATTTACTAAACGGATGGAATTGGACAACAATGTTTGTGTTTTTTACGTTTATTTATCGCCGCTACCGGTTGCCCATATGAACGACGCCTCCTGAAGAGATTAGTCATTTTAGAGTTTTGGAGGATAGTGCAATGATATAGACAGAGACCCATTCCAGAGTCCCCTCTGGTTCTTTTACGTGCACGGTGTAAAGCACCGACACGAGATCTCGGTTTAAAGTCTCATCTGAAAGACAGTAATAATTCTTGAAACATAAGCTTATATAACTATAATTATGTATGTGCTCCGCCGACAAAATAGCCCATTCTAACCGAGGTCTCGTGTCGGTGCTTTACACCAGGCACGTAAAAGAACCAGAGGGGACTCTGAAATGGGTCTATGTGTGTATCATTACACTATCCTCCAAAACTCGAAAATGACTAATCTCTTCAGGAGGCGTCGCTCATATGGGCAACCGGGAGCGACGATAAATAAATGTAAAACATATAGCACACACATATTTATCCGTTCGTAGCATTATGCATGTCTTGGGTCATGTTAGAATGGAAATACTATTTGTATTGCCGTTGTTTATCTGGGAATACATCAATGTTGGAATTAATCATACGGCATGTTTGGTCATATCCTACGCACCAGAACTCCACACAGTATTTTATTCCCCGATAAACAACGGCAAGACATATTATTTCCTAGTCACCATATTGGCATCTAATTAATGTAATATTTACACACAATAGGTATGTAAAGCTATGGAATATTTATGTTGCATATACAGTCAAACCTGTGCTAAAGGCCACCTCCGAATAAAGGCCGCATATGAAAACCCTGTCTCTAAAGACCACCATTTTTATCTCCCGTCGAGCCACTATCAATGCATTTTAACCCTCTATTGAGAGGCCATCTGCCAACAAAGGCCACTTTTTTACTTTCCCGACAGTGGCCTTTATAGACAGGATTGACTGTAATATTATACCTTTACTGGTGCTATCCGTACTGCATGTTGGTGTCGCTGACGATTGTTCTACAGTGGAAGATATGATTTGACTGTGCGTTGTTGTAATGCTTGAATTGACTGTTAATGAACTGCTTGGAATTGGTCTTGTAGAACTGGGATTTAGAGTTGTTGTAGAACTTGGATTTAGAGTTGTTGTAGAACTGGGATTTAGAGTTGTTGTAGAACTTGGATTTAGAGTTGTTGTAGAACTGGGATTTAGAGTTGTTGTAGAACTTGGATGTACAGTTGTTGTAGAACTGGGATTTAGAGTTGCTGTAGAACTGGGATTTAGAGTTGTTGTAGAACTGGGATTTAGAGTTGCTGTAGAACTGGTATTTACAGTTGCTGTAGAACTGGGATTTACAGTTGCTGTAGAACTGGGATTTACAGTTGCTGTAGAACTGGGATTTACAGTTGCTGTAGAACTGGGATTTACAGTTGCTGTAGAACTGGGATTTACAGTTGTTGTAGAACTGGGATTTACCGTTGTTGTAGAACTGGGATTTACAGTTACTGTAGAACTGGGATTTACAGTTGTTGTAGAACTGGGATTTACAGTTGTTGTAGAACTCGGATTTACAGTTGCTGTATAACTGGGATTTAGAGTTGTTGTAGAACTGGGATTTACAGTTGTTGTAGAACTGGGAATTATAGTTGCTGTAGAACTGGGATTTACAGTTGTTGTAGAACTGGGATTTACAGTTGTTGTAGAACTGTGATTTACAGTTGCTGTAGAACTGGGATTAACGGTTGTTGTAGAACTGGGATTTACAGTTGTTGTAGAACTGGGATTTACAGTTGTTGTAGAACTGGGATTTACAGTTGCTGTAGAACTTGGATTTACAGTTGTTGTAGAACTGGGATTTACAGTTGTTGTGGTACTTGGATTTAGAGTTGTTGTAGAACTGGGATTTAGAGTTGCTGTAGAACTGGGATTTAGAGTTGTTGTAGAACTGGGATTTACAGTTGCTGTAGAACTGGGATTTACAGTTGCTGTAGAACTGGGATTTACAGTTGCTGTAGAACTGGGATTTACAGTTGCTGTAGAACTGGGATTTACAGTTGTTGTAGAACTGGGATTTAGAGTTGTAGAACTGGGATTTACAGTTGTTGTAGAACTGGGAATTACAGTTGCTGTAGAACTGGGATTTACAGTTGTTGTAGAACTGTGATTTACAGTTGTTGTAGAACTGGGATTTACAGTTGCTGTAGAACTGGGATTAACGGTTGTTGTATAACTGGGATTTACAGTTGTTGTAGAACTGGGATTTACAGTTGTTGTAGAACTGGGATTTACAGTTGCTGTATAACTTGGATTTACAGTTGTTGTAGAACTGGGATTTACAGTTGTTGTGGTACTTGGATTTAGAGTTGTTGTAGAACTGGGATTTAGAGTTGCTGTAGAACTGGGATTTAGAGTGGCTGTAGAACTGGGATTAACGGTTGTTGTAGAACTGGGATTTAGAGTTGCTGTAGAACTGGGATTTACAGTTGTTGTAGAACTGGGATTTACAGTTGCTGTGGTACTTGGATTGTTGATCTGACGTTCTCGGTGAATGCAGTCTATGGTCACCTGACTCGACATTTCACCTGGAGGTATATATTTAACAGAAAGGTTAGGTACCAATGCGTTGTATTTTCTGTTATTCATTGCAAATACTAAGCTTGCAAGAACTCGTAAAATGTGTAGCGATATGTGCTAATACAATCATTCGTGATTAACGTGTGTGTTTACACTCATTTAGTCCTGATAGCCAGGGTTGGCCGGGAAATACCGGGGGCGGGAAATACCGCCGGGAAATACCGGTATTTCCAGCCCCGGGAAATAAGCCCAGAAGTGGGAAATACCGGGAAATACCGGGAAATAAGATTATGTGTCTTCCAAACACGTTTTTTGCTCATTTTTATGCATTGCTACCACTCTATAAGTGCTTAAACTATTTCGTCCCTGCCAGGGGTACTCATCAGGTGGCATCATTGGCAACCACAACAGTTTTTTTTGGGTTTTATTGTTTTTTTTTGTTTTTTTTTATTTTATTGTTTTTTTTTTCATTTATTTTTTCGTTTTTCTTGTTGGAATGTTTCTTCAGCCAGTAGTCTGTCTTCACCAGTCGATTTCCTCGCTACCTCTCAGGAAGCAGTAGCATAGCACCAGCTTCGCTGCTTTCTCAACGCCCAGTCTGTTGCGTAGTTTCGTCTGTATGATGCCGAAGTTGGAGAACACACGTTCAATGGCGGCTGAACTTGCTGGCAGTACCATCAATTTCCTGGCGAGCTGACTGAAGTCTTTGGTGATCACGCCCGACCTCTCCACACATGACCACCATACAGCTGGCTTCGAGTTGTTGATGGAGGATTCCTGTTGTAGCACCTTAGGAATTGGCAGTGTCTCGGACATGTAGTTGAGGAGTTCGGGTACAAGTTCCGGCTTGGTCTCATGAAGAAGCTCCTGGGCACTGGTGACGTGTTGAAATTGTGTACAAACAAACAGTGTGGGTCATCTCAAATTATGATTCTGACTTCTTTAATAACTAATTGATTATTTTAATAATACAGCTATATTATGAACACATTTCAGGGATAATCCTAAAAACATTTGCATTTTGCCTACTACATTAAACATTTAAAATACCTCCAATAAATGTATGTATAAACTCCTTAAACTGTGTTTGTATACAATGTATATTAGAGTAATAATGAACAGTCTCAATAATGTTAGATCTCTAACATTTATATAAAGATTATAAGCAATGCGTAAATGCCACTATGAATGCCTGTATTTTTCGTCATATTCTTCAAAAGCAGTTCATTTTCATCCTGCACACATGATACTACAATCAGTACACCGGGTAATAGAAATTGTATGGTATATATACCTGTATTTACCACCAAAATCATCCAAATTCTTATTTCCCGGTATCCAAATTCTTATTTCCCAGTATTTCCCGGTATTTCCCAGTATTTCCCGGTATTTCCCGGTATTTCCCGCCGTCCCGGGAAATACTCTTATTTCCCGGGAAATTGCCAACCCTGCTGATAGCGCAGTGTATGTGCGTTCGCTTCAGGTGCGAAAGGTCCGGAGTTCGATCCCCGCTGGAGCCGTTACGATTGTGCCCTTAGGCAAGGCATTTAAATTCCACGTTGCCTCTTCACTCTCCCTCTTGGCGATGGATTCCATAAGGAATGAGGTCTCGAGAGTGATTAATATAAGTTATAAGAACTTGTTTCGCAATCGAGCTAACATAAATTTGTATAAACTAAAAGCTTATTTATCGTCGCTACAAGTTGCCCATGTGGGTCAATGTCTATTGAAGAGATTAGTCATTTTAGATTTTATAGAATAGTGCAATGATACATACAGAGACTCATTCCAGAGTCTCCTCTGGTTTCTTTATGTGCACGGTGTAAAGCATTGACATGAGACCTCGGTTTAATGTCTCAATGTGACATGCGAAATTTTAGTATTGTCGCGGTATAGCTGAGGATGGGACCTGCGACCCCTGGGATTATAAGTTCAGCCTGTTAACAGCTGGACCACCGATCCACTACAAACAGTAATAGTGTATTTATTACTCACCGGAAATGCCTATCCATACATGACCTCCATCTGTGGCTAGGTTGTTTGAAAACGTCAGTGTCAGGTCGTTGTTCTTTGTAAGCTTGGTCAGGTTAAATTTAGGTGCGGAATCGCAGTCCCAGATCGTTTCTCCATTCGCATCAGTTATGTTCACCATTTGTTCACAATTGCCGCTTTCGTCTTTTTCAAGTCGCGTATCAATTGAATAGACGTGAATCTGGGTTGCATTAGTTTGCACGTGACACTGGCACGACCCCAAGAAAGCGCTCACACTATCCGGATATCCAGGATTGTACAGATAGAAGGCGCTGTCGGTGATTGTGTAGGTGCTGTTGGAGCAGAGGTCGCCTATTCGTTCCCCTATATATTGATGCAAATACAAATATTTATTACCGGCGGCGAGGGTAAATAAGCTGAATCATATGCATTGTATATAAATGTATATATCTATACATTTAGTATTATAATGTACATTGCTTTTCAATGTATGATTATTATGTTAATACATGTGTGTATTGTTCTGTAAATATCTGTAAATAATGAACTGAATAAACCTTTAAAAAAATCTATATATAATCTATATAGGAATTGAATTAAGATTTCAAAATATTTTCAATTTTCGTAAAGAACGATTTTTGTTACGTTTAGAATATTCATTCATAATTGTTATTTTACGTTTCATTATTTTCGTTATATCAACATATTTCCGTCTATTTTCACTGATAATATAAGACTTGTATATAGAAAACCCAATTATGGTGAACAACAAATTGATATCTCGATATTCAAAATAATCTATCTTGTAACCTAACACAATACAAATAGTCTATTAAAATTCTTATTTATTCCACATTGTCTAAGTATATGCATAATTGTTTGCCAAAAATGTACCACGCTGTTGCAAGATATGAAGAAATGTTCATAATTTTTTTTTTATGTATCAACACAGTTACATAGCAAATAGTTTGGAGAATTTGTTAATTTCCATTTGAAAAATGTTCTCTTGTTGGTAAGATATTGTTAATAAGTTTGTATTTATAATGTGTATAGCACTTGTGGCCCAAACCTTTTGCTGTATATATTTGGCAATAAATTATGTTTAAACAAAAATTTATATTGCTTGTATTGTCGCAAACTCTCCTTTTTCTTCTCGTAATTATATGTCTATGTTGCTACGGCTCTTACCAGGGTCTATCCTATGTAGACTCGCTGGAG
>CM026387.1:373149-409020 GCA_014843695.1 Archivesica marissinica
ATATAATGATACATAATGCTATATAATGATACATAATGCTATATAATGATACATAATGCTATATAATGATACATAATGCTATATAATGATACATATAGCTATATAATGATACATAATGCTATATAATGAAATGCTATATAATGATACATAATGCTATATAATGATACATAATGCTATATAATGATACATAATGCTATATAATGATACATAATGCTATATAATGAAATGCTATATAATGATACATAATGCTATATAATGATACATATAGCTATATAATGATACATAATGCTATATAATGATACATAATGCTATATAATGATACATAATGCTATATAATGAAATGCTATATAATGATACATAATGCTATATAATGAAATGCTATATAATGATACATAATGCTATATAATGATACATATAGCTATATAATGATACATAATGCTATATAATGATACATAATGCTATATAATGATACATAATGCTATATAATGATACATAATGCTATATAATGATACATATAGCTATATAATGATACATAATGCTATATAATGATACATAATGCTATATAATGATACATAATGATACATAATGTTATATAATGATACATAATGCTATATAATGATACATAATGCTATATAATGAAATGCTATATAATGATACATAATGCTATATAATGATACATAATGCTATATAATGATACATAATGCTATATAATGATACATAATGCTATATAATGATACATAATGCTATATAATGATACATAATGCTATAAATGTAAATAATGCTGATATAATGTACCAACTATTTGCTTTATGTCCTGATAAATACATGTATCATATAATGCAATCATATAATTACATATTAATCTATGATTTGTACTTATATTGTATGTATATATGTACTGTATAAATGATACAATAATATATAATGATACATAAAGCTATATAATGATACATAATGCTATATAATGATACATAATGCTATATAATGATACATAATGCTATATAATGATACATGTTGTAATTGGTTAATTTTGTAAAGGTAAAATCTATGGAAGGGATAAAGAAACTCAGAGTAACAAAATATGCAACCACTATTTAAATGATTGGCCTACACTTATATGAACCGGTCAGACGATTAAACACTCGCTGTATAGAACCAAGCTGTGCGTATGCCCAGTGCCGCATGGAGAAAGAACAATAAACGATTATACAGATCACTCGGCCAGTGGTTAACGGCCTGCAGTTTGACCCCGTCCAATTGTAAAGATTTATACTTTACTACCTGTTCCATGTGATTAGTGGCTTGTATCAACAATGTAGCAGTACATTCAGTATAATTTGGCGTATGTAGGTATTTTCTAACGGTTAATATGCACGATCACTCTGTGAGCTGAGAATTAGTCAAAATGAGGCCCTGACAATTTAAGTAAACGTATATTATTGATTGTAAAGAAAATTGATAGTTATGAGTATTCAAACTACATAATCCAGATCAGCCCAGGGACATAGATTACATGTTATGTAGGTGCCTCATAAGCCGTAGCGTAATCACTATACAAATTATACTGAATTGAGGTTGACCTATATTTGACCTTAAACACATGAGGAATAGCGGTACAAATCTGACGGTCGACGCACTAAACACACGAGGAATAGCGGTACAAATATGACGGTCGACGCACATCGTAGTTGCCACATGCGAGGCCCTGCATGGTATACATCTAATACATGAGCACCACTTATATCTATTATGACCCACGTACATATCAGAGGTTATAAATTGCTGAAATTGAAGTTCTGTATTTTTATAGTACTTACAACTGGTATAAATAATTCAACTCCACTTATGGCCCAATTAAGGCTGGTTGCGCGGGTTAGGCAGCCAGTTCCTGCATTGCTGTACCACACATTCAGGCATCAGTTCCCTCTTATGCCAAGTACAGTCTCCTCTTCTAGCCGCTACTTTTCTCTCTATATATCTGACATCTTTCCATGCGCCACAATTATATAGCATTGCCCAAAACCTCCTGTATAGAAGCTTTCTCTCATGTGAATTTAGATTATGCGGTGGACGATTATTAGCAGGCCACCAAAGTTGTTTGTTCTGTTCATTTATTATGCAAGGGGAACACAAGCACAGTGGACACTCAGCAACACCTTCAGCATGCTGAGGCATAGGGGGAGGTACGTAAGCAGCCTCTGCAACGGGCATGGCGGTGGCTGTTTCTTCTATTTCCATCTCTACGTCCCAGTTCTTATTTTGCAAGAAAGTCAGCAATTCTTTTCTCTGCTCATCAGTTACATACATTGTTATTTTACTCAATGGCATCTTGTAGAAATCGGCAGAATATGTGTAATACTCGTATGTTCAAGAGATTATAATTATAATAGTATACAATCATGTACTCATAGCATTCACTGTGATTATTATGTAGCATCAATACCGGTAAACACACACTGACACAGAGAAATATTTAAAATATAACAGAAAACTTGCGAATAATACTGTAGATATATAATTAAATGAAGTATGAAGGTTACCATATAACGAACACATATAGTTTATTCATATAAATACATACATATTATATACATACATATTTGATTAGGTCAACACATGAACTGAATTTTGAATTAGATTGCACAGATCACAACCATAGCGCACATTATACATGTATAGAAATTATCAGTCTCAGTGATTACGCTACGGCTGATGAGGCACCTACATAACATGTAATCTATGTCCCTGGGCTGATCTGGATTATGTAATTTGAATACTCATAACTATCAATTTTCTTTACAATCAATAATATACGTTTACTTAAATTATCAGGGCCTCATTTTGACTAATTCTCAGCTCACAGAGTGATCGTGCATATTAACCGTTAGAAAATACCTACATACGCCAAATTATACTGAATGTACTGCTACATTGTTGATACAAGCCACTAATCACATGGAACAGGTAGTAAAGTATAAATCTTTACAATTGGACGGGGTCAAACTGCAGGCCTTTAAGGTCAAATATAGGTCAACCTGCAGGCCTTTAACGCATTGAACAGCGAATCCATGGAGCGTAGATGTGTCCACACTGGAATATCTGCGGCGCGACGTGAGAGTAAAGGGCGTCGGAAGCTGAGAGTAAGGGGCGTCGGGAAACTGAGAGTAAAGGGTGTCGGGAAGCTTGAGAGTAAGGGGCGTCGGGAAGCACCAGATACTCTCAACCATCTAATGGCTACCACAGAATTAGGGATGTTGTGATATATAAGTGAGGAGGATGGTGCCGGGGGGGGTCACGAGCCACTGGCGAGTCAGTCCATTCTACATTGCGGTATCAGGGGGGGGGTACGAGCCACTGGCGAGTCAGTCCATTCTACTTTGCGGTATCAGGGGGGGGGTGCACGAGCCACTGGCGAGTCAGTCCATTCTATTTTGCTGTATCAGGGGGGGGGGTGCACGAGCCACTGGCGAGTCAGTCCATTCTACATTGCGGTATCAGGGGGGGGGGTGCACGAGCCACTGGCGAGTCAGTCCATTCTATTTTGCGGTATCAGGGGGGGGGGTGCACGAGCCACTGGCGAGTCAGTCCATTCTACATTGCGGTATCAGGGGGGGGTGCACGAGCCACTGGCGAGTCAGTCCATTCTACATTGCGGTATCAGGGGGGGTACGAGCCACTGGCGAGTCAGTCCATTCTACTTTGCGGAATCATGGGTTACGATATACTGGCGAGTCAGTCCATTCTACTTCGCGGAATCAGGGGGGGTACGATATACTGGCGAGTCAGTCCATTCTACTTTGCGGAATCAGGGGGCGGAGGGTACGAGATACTGGCGCATCAGTCCATTCTACTTTGCGGAATCAGGGGGGGGGGTGTACGAGATACTGGCGAGTTAGTCCATTCTACTTTGCGGAATCATGGGTTGCGATATACTGGAGAGTCAGTCCATTCTACTTTGCGGAATCAGGGGGCGGGGGGTACGAGATACTGGCGCATCAGTCCATTCTACTTTGCGGAATCAGGTGAGGGGGGTGTACGAGATACTGGCGAGTTAGTCCATTCTACTTTGCGGCATCAGGGGGCGAGGGGTACGAGATACTAGCGCATCAGTCCATTCTACTTTGCGGAATCAGGGGGGGGGGGTACGATATACTGGCGAGTCAGTCCATTCTACTTTGCGGAATCAGGGGGCGGGGGGTACGAGATACTGGCGCATCAGTCCATTCTACTTTGCGGAATCAGGGGGGGGGTACGATATACTGGCGAGTCAGTCCATTCTACTTTGCGGAATCAGGGGGTGGTGTACGAGATACTGGCGCATCAGTCCATTCTACTTTGCGGAATCAGGGGGGGGGGTACGATATACTGGCGAGTCAGTCCATTCTACATTGCGGTATCAGGGGGGGGGGTGTACGAGATACTGGCGCATCAGTCCATTCTACTTTGCGGAATCAGGGGGGGGGTACGAGATACTGGCGCATCAGTCTATTCTACTTTGCGGAATCAGGGGCGGGGGGCACGAGCCACTGGCGAGTCAGTCCATTCTACTTTGCGGAATCATGGGTTACGATATACTGGCGAGTCAGTCCATTCTACTTTGCGGAATCAGGGGGCGGGGGGTAAGAGATACTGGCGCATCAGTCCATTCTACTTTGCGGAATCAGGGGGGGGGGTGTACGAGATACTGGCGAGTTAGTCCATTCTACTTTGCGGCATCAGGGGGCGGGGGGTACGAGATACTGGCGCATCAGTCCATTCTACTTTGCGGAATCAGTGTACGAGATACTGGCGAGTCAGTCCATTCTATTTTGCGGAATCATGGGTTACGATATACTGGCGAGTCAGTCCATTCTACTTTGCGGAATCAGGGTGGGGGGGTACGAGATACTGGCGCATCAGTCCATTCTACTTTGCGGAATCAGGGGGGGGGGGTGTACGAGATACTGGCGAGTTAGTCCATTCTACTTTGCGGCATCAGGGAGTGGTGTACGAGATACTGGCGCATCAGTCCATTCTACTTTGCGGAATCAGGGGGGGGGGGTACGATATACTGGCGAGTCAGTCCATTCTACATTGCGGTATCAGGGGGGGGGGGTGTACGAGATACTGGCGCATCAGTCCATTCTACTTTGCGGAATCAGGGGGGGGTACGAGATACTGGCGCATCAGTCCATTCTACTTTGCGGAATCAGGGGGCGGGGGGCACGAGCCACTGGCGAGTCAGTCCATTCTACTTTGCGGAATCATGGGTTACGATATACTGGCGAGTCAGTCCATTCTACTTTGCGGAATCAGGGGGCGGGGGGTACGAGATACTGGCGCATCAGTCCATTCTACTTTGCGGAATCAGAGGGGGTGTGTACGATATACTGGCGAGTCAGTCCATTCTACTTTGCGGAATCAGGGGGCGGGGGGTACGAGATACTGGCGCATCAGTCCATTCTACTTTGCGGAATAAGGGGGGGGTGTACGAGATACTGGCGAGTTAGTCCATTCTACTTTGCGGCATCAGGGGGCGGGGGGTACGAGATACTGGCGCATCAGTCCATTCTACTTTGCGGAATCAGGGGGGGTACGATATACTGGCGCATCAGTCCATTCTACTTTGCGGAATCAGGGGGGGGGGTACGATATACTGGCGAGTCAGTCCATTCTACATTGCTGTATCAGGGGGGGGGTGTACGAGATACTGGCGCATCAGTCCATTCTACTTTGCGGAATCAGGGGGGGGGTACGAGATACTGGCGCATCAGTCCATTCTACTTTGCGGTATCAGGGGGGGGTGGGGTACGAGATACTGGCGAGTCAGTCCATTCTACTTTGCGGTATCAGGGGGGGGGGGTACGATATACTGGCGCATCAGTCCATTCTACTTTGCGGTATCAGGGGGGGTGGGGTACGAGATACTGGCGAGTCAGTCCATTCTACTTTGCGGTATCAGGGGGGGGGGTACGATATACTGGCAAGTCAGTCCATTCTACTTTGCGGAATCAGGGGGGGGGTACGAGATACTGGCGAGTTAGTTCATTCTACTTTGCGGAATCAGGGGGGGGGGGGGTACGATATACTGGCGAGTCAGTCCATTCTACTTTGCGGTATCAGGGGGGGGGGATGTACGATATACTGGCGAGTCAGTCCATTCTACTGTGCGGTATCAGGGGGGGGAGGGTACGAGATACTGGCGAGTTAGTCCATTCTACTTTGCGGTATCAGGGGGGGGGGTACGATATACTGGCGAGTCAGTCCATTCTACTTTGCGGTATCAGGGGGGGGGGGGGTACGTGATACTGGCGAGTTAGTTCATTCTACTTTGCGGTATCAGGGGGGGGGGGGGGGTACGAGATACTGGCGAGTTAGTCCATTCTACTTTGCGGTATCAGGGGGGGAGGGGTGGGGTACGATATACTGGCAAGTCAGTCCATTCTACTTTGCGGAATCAGAGGGGGGTACGATATACTGGCGAGTCAGTCCATTCTACTTTGCGGAATCAGGGGGGGGGTACGAGATAGTGGCGAGTCAGTCCATTCTACTTTGCGGAATCAGGGGGGGGTACGATATACTGGCGAGTCAGTCCATTCTACTTTGCGGAATCAGGGGGGGGTACGATATACTGGCGAGTCAGTCCATTCTACTTTGCGGAATCAGGGTGGGGGGGGTACGATATACTGGCGAGTCAGTCCATTCTACTTTGCGGAATCAGGGGGGGGGGGGGTACGATATACTGGCGAGTCAGTCCATTCTACTTTGCGGAATCAGGGGGGGGGGTACGATATACTGGCGAGTCAGTCCATTCTACTTTGCGGAATCAGGGGGGGGCGTACGATATACTGGCGAGTTAGTTCATTCTACTTTGCGGAATCAGGGAGGGGGGTACGAGATAGTGGCGAGTCAGTCCATTCTACTTTGCGGAATCAGGGGGGGGGGGTACGATATACTGGCGCATCAGTCCATTCTACTTTGCGGAATCAGGGGGGGGGGGTACGAGATACTGGCGAGTTAGTCCATTCTACTTTGCGGCATCAGGGGGCGGGGGGTACGAGATACTGGCGCATCAGTCCATTCTACTTCGCGGAATCAGGGGGGGTACGATATACTGGCGAGTCAGTCCATTCTACATTGCGGTATCAGGGGGGGGGGTGTACGAGATACTGGCGCATCAGTCCATTCTACTTTGCGGTATCAGGGGGGGGGGGTACGAGATACTGGCGCATCAGTCCATTCTACTTTGCGGTATCAGGGGGGGTGGGGTACGAGATACTGGCGAGTTAGTCCATTCTACTTTGCGGTATCAGGGGGGGGGGGTACGATATACTGGCAAGTCAGTCCATTCTACTTTGCGGAATCAGGGGGGGGGGGGTACGAGATACTGGCGAGTTAGTTCATTCTACTTTGCGGAATCAGGGGGGCGGGGTACGAAATACTGGCGAGTCAGTCCATTCTACTTTGCGGAATCAGGGGGGGGGGGTACGGAGATACTGGTGAGTTAGTCATTCTACTTTGCGGAATCAGAGGGGGGGGGGGGGTACGAGATACTGGCGAGTTAGTCATTCTACTTTGCGGTATGGTGTGGGGTACCACCACATGTGTTTTGAATTATTTATTTTCAATTACTACGACATTTTAGTATATGGTAGACAAATATCCCAGCGGTTATACAGGCTGCTTTCCGGTGTATTGAAGTTCTTGAAATCATCAATGGTGTCAGCATGCTCTGACCTGCCAACAAACCTGCCAACAAACACCATTTGATCAGGAAACTAGAAATTAATAAGGATGTTCAGTCACAAATGCATGGTTTTTTATTACTGCACACATTTATATGCAAATATCAACAACCAAATATTCCAAAATGTGTGTTTGTTTGTTTATTTATTTGGGCACACAAGAAGCTTAGACCATATGACGACAACTGTTATTGGTGGATGATACTGATACCCCTGGTAGACTCCCCGTGGCTGAGTGGTTACGGTCTGACCTAAATCTGTCTCTCACCGCTGTAGGTTCAAGTGAGGAAGTTATGATGTTGACCAGAAAGGAGAAAACAGTACTTGCAGACGATTGAATCATTACAAGACAGGAACATGTTAATACTATGCATACAATACAACCACGCTGTGATTAAACACTTCAATCCCATAAAGGCGAACTCTTCCCGAAGCGTAATCCCAAAGTATCGTCATTCACCAGTGCTAGATGTAGTCAGGTTCATTCATCATTGTTATCGGTGAACCATATGGGGGAATGTACACTTCCCCTACCGAATAACAAGCGCCAGTGTGACTGTCCTTGGTAACGGACTGGGCTCCACCGTTGTGTGTTCCATGACTGGTACCCTCTAAAACAGTAGCGTTGAATACACTCAGTCCAGCCGCGTTGTCTACAGTAGGCACAGTACATATCCCCCGGCGATCCCGGTCCGTCTGTAAACACAAATATATGTGATAGTTATACGGTACGCAATACTATTAACGTCTGTCTCGCCTAGGTTATGGAGTATGAACCTTTATCTAGTGCCTATATAGTGCTTGTATTGAGTGACGTATATCGTAAATGATGTATATAGTAAATGATGTATATAGTAAATGCTGTATATAGTAAATGACGTATGTAGTGAGTGACGTATATAGTAAATGATGTATATAGTGAGTGACGTATATAGTAAAGGACGTATATAGTGAGTGACGTATATAGTAAATGATGTATATAGTAAATGACGTATATAGTAAATGCTGTATATAGTAAATGACGTATATAGTGAATGACGTATATAGTAAAGGACGTATATAGTGAGTGACGTATATAGTAAATGATGTATATAGTAAATGACGTATATAGTAAATGACGTATATAGTGAGTGACGTATATAGTAAGTGACGTATATAGTGAGTGACGTATATAGTAAATGACATATATAGTGAGTGACATATATAGTAAATGACATATATAGTAAATGACGTATATAGTAAGTGACATATATAGTAAATGACGTATATAGTAAATGACATATATAGTGAGTGAAGTATACAGTAAATGATGTATATAGTGAGTGAAGTATATAGTAAATGACGTATATAGTAAATGACGTATATAGTGAGTGACGTATATAGTGAATGACGTATATAGTGAGTGACGTATATAGTAAATGACGTATATAGTAAGTGAAATATATAATGAGTGACGTATATAGTAAATGACGTATATATTAAATGACGTATATAGTGAGTGACGTATATAGTGAGTGGCGTATATAGTGAGTGACGTATATAGTAAATGACGTATATAGTAAATAACGTATATAGTAAATGACGTATATAGTAAATGACGTATATAGTAAATGGCGTATCTAGTAAATGATGTATATAGTAAATGACGTATATAGTAAATGATGTATATAGTAAATGACGTATCTAGTAAGTGACGTATATAGTAAATGACGTATCTAGTAAATGACGTATCTAGTAAATGATGTATATAGTAAATGACGTATATAGTAAATGATGTATATAGTAAATGGCGTATCTAGTAAATGACGTATATAGTAAATGACGTATATAGTAAATGATGTATATAGTAAATGGCGTATCTAGTAAGTGACGTATATAGTAAATGACGTATATAGTAAGTGACATATATAGTAAATGACGTATATAGTAAATGACATATATAGTGAGTGAAGTATACAGTAAATGATGTATATAGTGAGTGAAGTATATAGTAAATGACGTATATAGTAAATGATGTATATAGTGAGTGACGTATATAGTGAATGACGTATATAGTGAGTGACGTATATAGTAAATGACGTATATAGTAAGTGAAATATATAATGAGTGACGTATATAGTAAATGACGTATATATTAAATGACGTATATAGTGAGTGACGTATATAGTGAGTGGCGTATATAGTGAGTGACGTATATAGTAAATGATGTATATAGTAAATAACGTATATAGTAAATGACGTATATAGTAAATGACGTATATAGTAAATGGCGTATCTAGTAAATGATGTATATAGTAAATGACGTATATAGTAAATGATGTATATAGTAAATGACGTATCTAGTAAGTGACGTATATAGTAAATGACGTATCTAGTAAATGACGTATCTAGTAAATGATGTATATAGTAAATGACGTATATAGTAAATGATGTATATAGTAAATGGCGTATCTAGTAAATGACGTATATAGTAAATGACGTATATAGTAAATGATGTATATAGTAAATGGCGTATCTAGTAAGTGACGTATATAGTAAATGGCGTATCTAGTAAGTGACGTATATAGTGAGTGACGTATCGAAACCAAAATAGTGTAGCACCCTATACTATTTTTGCATATATAGCAAGTTACATTATATGAACTTATAAACGGTTATTGCCATGGTATTTTCCATGTGTAATAATTATATATTTAAGCGTCTTCCCCCGGACTAGTCTGGGTTCCAGTCTGTCGATTTTTCACTTATTTACGTGCAAAACGGAAAATCGGCGTTAGGAAAATATGGATGCATTATTGACCTGTGTATATGGATGAATATCATAGTCATACGTCACTCCGAACTATAAAGTGGTGGCTTATCACAGGCATTTATATGTTTGCATCAGTTTCGTCAAGTTGGTTTGGTATCGTTTCTTTTTTGACTCAGTATATTATCAGAAACTCATTACGGCAACAATAAACGGCTTGGGTGTTAAATAAATATAGTTATATGAAGGACAACACCAACGTCTGTTCCCAGGCTACCCACAGGACACAGATATCTATAATCTCGGTATGGACTAGTGGGGGTATTCGCCCGGAAGGAGATTATCGGATCCAGCTTTGTTGTGTTCGCCCCGGAAGTAGATTTCCCGGAGCCGGATTTGTTGTTTTCGGCCAGAAAGTAAATTTCCCGGAGCCAGGTTTATTGTTTTCGCTCAGAATTGTTGCGTCCTCCCCGGACACTTATATCCTGGAGCCAGATTTATTGTTGTCGCCCAGAGGTAGATATCCCGGAGCCAGATTTGTTGTTGTCGCCCAGAAGTAGATTTTCCGGAGCCAGATTTGTTGTTGTCGCCCAGAAGTAGATTTTCCGGAATCAGATGTGTTGCTTTCGCCCAGAAGTAGATTTTCCGGAGCCAGATTTGTTGTTGTCGCCCAGAAGTAGATTTCCCGGAATCAGATGTGTTGCTTTCGCCCAGAAGTAGATTTCCCGGAGCCAGATTTGTTGTTGTCGCCCAGAAATAGATTTCCCGGAATCAGATGTGTTGCTTTCGCCCAGAAGTAGATGTCCGGGAGCCAGTTTTGTTTTATCAACTTTTTGAGGCGACATATAATTGAGGCACGCACGCACGCACGCACGCACGCACGCGCGCGCGCACGCACGCACGCACGCACATACACACAGTTATGTAGGAACATCTGTGTTATGTATTTCAGTTATGTAGGAACATCTGTGCTATGTATTTTAGTTATGTAAGAACATCTGTGTTATGTATTTCAGTTATGTAAAAACATCTGTGTTATGTATTTCAGTTATGTAAGAACATCTGTGTTATGTATTTCAGTTATGTAAAAACATCTGTGTTATGTATTTCAGTTATGTAAGATCATCTGTGCTATGTATTTCAGTTATGTAAGAACATCTGCGTTATGTATTTCAGTTATGTAAGAACATCTGCGTTATGTATTTCAGTTATGTAAGAACATCTGCGTTATGTATTTCAGTTATGTAAGAACATCTGTGTTATGTATTTCAGTTATGTAAGATCATCTGTGTTATGTATTTCAGTTATGTAAGATCATCTGCGTTATGTATTTCAGTTATGTAAGAACATCTGCGTTATGTATTTCAGTTATGTAAAAACATCTGTGTTATGTATTTCAGTTATGTAAGAACATCTGCGTTATGTATTTCAGTTATATAAAAACATCTGCGTTATGTATTTCAGTTCTCTACATCTACATCTACGTCATACTCGCAACACTCATTACTGAACATGATTGGGAGGCGCTTGTCGGGGACAGTGGTTACAAATCTCACTGCGTGAGACAGAGATTGTTGAAAAAGAACTACATACTAAGGTTAAAAACAGCCATTAGTGGTACCATGGCCAGCCGCTCAGCAAAAATGGTTAAGCTGAGGCTGGACTGTACATAGTAGGGGACGGGGGGGGGGGGGAGGGTCCAAAAGACGTAATGTTCGTTGGAAATAAGAGTTAATATGGTACTGGGTTCAGGACTGTGGAATTAAGTAGTTCGGGTTCCTTGTAGGTGATTGTGGTCGACGCATACCAAGTTATTTCTGTATAGGTATAGGACTGATGGTTGAATGCGTTGGTATTCAAGTGTTTGCCAGTTCAGGGAGTTAATCATTTTTTGTTACACTGCTTGTATATTTATAATCATTGCAGATGTAGTGTGCAGCTGATCTTTGAACAGTTTCTGTTTTATAGGTGAGATACTTTTGCCAGGGGTGCCAGACTTGAGTTGGGGACGTACATATGTGTTATAAGCTTTTTCATTAACCTTCTTGTTACTGGTCTTTACATTCCTTTTGATGAATCTGAGAAAATTAGTAGCTTTGGAGGAGATGTTGTTTATGTGGGTAGACCAGTTTAAATCTTTACTAATTGTAACACCTAGATATTTGGCGGAATCGTTTGATTTTAGTTCCATGTTATGGAGTGTGTAAGGGATAATAAGTGGTTTTCTTTTGCGAGTTATTCTCAGCACCTCACACTTGTCTGGATTGAACTCCATGGACCAGTCCCGTTCCCACAGTTCAATACCATTGAGGTCACTTTGGCGGATTTGTGCATCAGAGGAGGATTTTACTGTGAGATACACTATGGTGTCATCTGCAAACAGTCTAGCTTTACTCTTGATGGAGTTGTGGAGGTCATTAATGTAGGCTAGAAAGAGGCAAGGTCCTAAGACAGAGCCTTGCGGGACCCCAGTGATGACAGGCAGTGTATCAGAAGTGCAGCCATTCACAACTACTTTTTGGGATCGGCCCTTAAGAAATGACTTGATCCACCGTGATGCCAGGGGGTGGACACCCAGCTCATTAAGTTTATATATTAGTTTGTTGTGATCAACCTTGTCAAACGCTTTACTAAAATCCATAACAATAACATTAGTTTGTTTACCATTTTCAAGGTTGTCGTATACCTCTTGTGTGAAGCTGATAAATTGAGATTCACAACTACATGTATGTTTTGATCTGAAGCCATGCTGGAATTGGCTTAGAAGGTCATTATTGTCAAAATGGGTCATGATGTTGGAGACCAAAATATGCTCCAATAGTTTGGAAGCAATGCAGGTGAGAGAAATTGGCCTGTAGTGTAGTTACTGGCCTTGGACTTTGGGTCTTTCTTATAGACAGGGGCTACTACTGCACTTCTCCAGTCTGATGGAACACTGCCCGTTTCCAAGGATAGTCTAAAGATGGTTGTGAGGATGGGAGCAATCTCATGGTGTAGCTCTTTAAGGATCTTAGGGGATATTTCGTCCGGACCTGAGGGCTTTATTTGGGGATAGCCCCTGGATAACTTTGTCAACACCTTCGACTGATATTGAGATCATTGGTATCTTAGGTGCTGACTCTATTGGGGTAGCTATTTTGCAGAGTTGCTTCAAGCTGGATGGTTGGGGTTTGGAGAAGACTGATTCAAATTGTGTGTTCAAAATGTTTGCTTTGGTAACGGGGTCAATATAAGTGATACCCTCGTACTTTAGGGGTGCTACACTACAGTTTTCTGTTTTCGTATGTTTTACAAACGAGTAGAACTTTTTATTGTTGCCAGGTTGTGAATCGCCCATAAATACGACTGATTCGAGATATGACCAGTTATGTAGGAACATCTGTGTTATGTATTTCAGTTATGTAATAACATCTGTGTTATGTATTTCAGTTATGTAAAAACATCTGTGTTATGTATTTCAGTTATGTAAAAACATCTGTGTTATGTATTTCAGTTATGTAAAAACATCTGTGTTATGTATTTCAGTTATGTAAAAACATGTGTGTTATGTATTTCAGTATTTCTTCTAGGAGTTAAATACTTGAATGTTAATATATATATAATGTCTATATGATAGAGACAATATGTCGACTATATGTCTATATGCTAGAGACTATAATAATTATGTCGACTATATGTATATATGCTAGAGACTATATGTCGACTATATGTCTATATGATAGAGACTATATGTCTATATGTTAGAGACTATATGTCTATATGTTAGAGACTATATGTCTATATGTTAGAGAATATATGCCGACTATATGTCTATATGTTAGAGACTATATGCCGACAATATGTCTATATAATAGAGACAATATGTCGACTATATGTCTATATGCTAGAGACTATATGTCGACTATATGTCTATATGATAGAGACTATAGGTCTATATGTTAGAGACTATATGTCTATATGCTAGTGACTATATATCGACTATATGTATATATGCTAGAGACTATATGTCGACTATATGTCTATATGTTAGAGACTATATGTCTATATGTTAGAGACTATATGCCGAATATATGTCTATATGTTAGAGACTATAAGTCGATTATATGTCTATATGCTAGAGACTATATGTCTATATGTTAGAGACTACATGCCGACTATATGTCTATATGCTAGAGACTATAATAATTATGTCGACTATATGTATATAGGCTAGAGACTATATGTCGACTATATATCTATATGTTAGAGACTATATGTATATATGCTAGAGACTATATGTCTATATGTTAGAGAATATATATCGACTATATGTCTATATGTTAGAGACTATATGTCTATATGTTAGAGACTATATGTCGACTATATGTATCTATGCTAGAGACTATATGTCTATATGTTAGAGACTATATGTCGACTATATGTCTATATGATATAAACTATATGTATATATGTTAGAGACTATATGTCTATATATTAGAGACTATATGTCTATATGTTAGAGACTATATGCCGACTATATGTCTATATGTTAGAGACTAAATGTCGATTATATGTCAATATGTTAGAGACTATATGTCTATATGCTACAGACTATATGTCGACTATATGTCTATATGTTAGAGACTATATGTCTATATGTTAGAGACTATATGTCTATATGTTAGAGACTATATGTCTATATGTTAGGGACTATATGCCGACTATATGTCTATATGATAGAGACTATATGTCTATATGATAGATACTATATGCCGACTATATGTCTATATGTTAGAGACTACATGCCGACTATATGTCTATATGTTAGAGACTATATGTCTATATGTTAGAGACTATATGCCGACTATATGTCTGTATGTTAGAGACTATATGTATATATGTTAGAGACTATATGTCTATATGATAGAGACTATATGTCGACTATATGTCTATATGTTAGAGACTATATGTCTATATGTTAGAGACTATATGTCTATATTTTAGAGACTATATGTCTATATGTTAGAGACTATATGTCTATATGTTAGAGACTATATGTCTATATGTTAGAGACTATATGTCTATATGTTAGAGACTATATGTCTATATGTTAGAGACCATGTGTCTATATGTTAGCGACTATATGTATATATGTTAGAGACTATGTGTCTATATGTTAGAGACAATATGTCTATATGTTAGAGACTATATGTCTATATGTTAGAGACTACATGCAGACTATATGTCTATATGTTAGAGACTATATGTCTATATGTTAGAGACTAAATGTCTATATGTTAAAGACTATGTGTGTATATGTTAGAGACTTATGTCGACTATATGTTAGAGACTATATGTCTATATATTAGAGACTATATGTCTATATGTTAGAGACTACATGCCGACTATATGTCTATATGCTAGAGACTACATGCCGACTATATGTCTATATGCTAGAGACTATAATAATTATGTCGACTATATGTATATAGGCTAGAGACTATATGTCGACTATATATCTATATGTTAGAGACTATATGTATATATGCTAGAGACTATATGTCTATATGTTAGAGACTATATGTCTATATGTTAGAGACTATATATCGACTATATGTCTATATGTTAGAGACTATATGTCTATATATTAGAGACTATATGTCTATATGTTAGAGACTATTTGCCGTCTATATGTTAGAGACTACATGTCGATTATACAACAAACAACATGTCTATATGTTAGAGACTACATGCCGACTATATGTCTATATGTTAGAGACTATTTGTCTATATGTTAGAGACTATATGCCGACTATATGTCTATATGATAGAGACTATATGTCTATATGTTAGAGACTATATGTCTATATGTTAGAGACTATATGCTGACTATATGTCTATATGTTAGAGACTATAAGTATATATGTTAGAGACTATATTTCTATATGATAGAGACTATATGTCGACTATATGTCTATATGTTAGAGATTATATGCCGACTATATGTATATATGTTAGAGACTATATGTATATATGTTAGAGACTATATGTCTATATGTTAGAGACTATGGGTCTATATGCTAGAGACTATATGTATCTATGTTAGAGACTATATGTCTATATGTTAGAGACTATATATCTATATGTTAGAGACTATATGACTATATGTTAGAGACTATATGTCTATATGTTAGAGACTACATGCCGACTATATGTCTATATGTTAGAGACAATATGGCTATAGGTTAGAGACTATATGCCGACTATATGTCTATATGTTAGAGACTATATGTATATATGTTAGAGACTATATGTCTATATGATAGAGACTATATGTCGACTATATGTCTATATGTTAGCGACTATATGTCGACTATATGTTAGAGACTATATGCCTATATGTTAGAGAATATATGTCTATATGTTAGAGACTATATGTCTATATGTTAGAGACTATATGCCGACTATATGTCTATATGTTAGAGACTATATGTATATATGTTAGAGACTATATGCCGACTATATGTCTATATGTTAGAGACTATATGCCGACAATATGTCTATATAATAGAGACAATATGTCGACTATATGTCTATATGCTAGAGACTATATGTCGACTATATGTCTATATGATAGAGACTATAGGTCTATATGATAGAGACTATATGTCTATATGCTAGGGACTATATATCGACTATATGTATATATGCTAGAGACTATATGTCGACTATATGTCTATATGTTAGAGACTATATGTCTATATGTTAGAGACTATATGCCGAATATATGTCTATATGTTAGAGACTATAAGTCGATTATATGTCTATATGCTAGAGACTATATGTCTATATGTTAGAGACTACATGCCGACTATATGTCTATATGCTAGAGACTATAATAATTATGTCGACTATATGTATATAGGCTAGAGACTATATGTCGACTATATATCTATATGTTAGAGACTATATGTATATATGCTAGAGACTATATGTCTATATGTTAGAGAATATATGTCTATATGTTAGAGAATATATATCGACTATATGTCTATATGTTAGAGACTATATGTCTATATGTTAGAGACTATATGTCGACTATATGTATATATGCTAGAGACTATATGTCTATATGTTAGAGACTATATGTCGACTATATGTCTATATGATCAAACATAATATATGTTAGAGACTATATGTCTATATGTTAGAGACTATATGCCGACTATATGTCTATATGTTAGAGACTATATGTCTATATGTTAGAGACTATATGTCTATATGTTAGAGACTATTTGCCGACTATATGTCTATATGATAGAGACTATATGTCTATATGATAGATACTATATGCGACTATATGTCTATATGTTAGAGACTACATGCAGACTATATGTCTATATGTTAGAGACTATATGCCGACTATATGTCTATATGTTAGAGACTATATGTATATATGTTAGAGACTATATGTCTATATGATAGAGACTATATGTCGACTATATGTCTATATGTTAGAGACTATATGTCTATATGTTAGAGACTATATGTCTATATTTTAGAGACTATATGTCTATATGTTAGAGACTATATGTCTATATGTTAGAGACTATATGTCTATATGTTAGAGACTATATGTCTATATGTTAGAGACTATATGTCTATATGTTAGAGACCATGTGTCTATATGTTAGCGACTATATGTCTATATGTTAGAGACTATGTGTCTATATGTTAGAGACTATATGTTAGAGACTATATGTCTATATGTTAGAGACTACATGCAGACTATATGTCTATATGTTAGAGACTATATGTCTATATGTTAGAGACTAAATGTCTATATGTTAAAGACTATGTGTGTATATGTTAGAGACTTATGTCGACTATATGTCTATATGTTAGAGACTATATGTCTATATATTAGAGACTATATGTCTATATGTTAGAGACTATATGCCGACTATATGTCTATATGTTAGAGACTAAATGTCGATTATATGTCAATATGTTAGAGACTATATGTCTATATGCTACAGACTATATGTCGACTATATGTCTATATGTTAAACTCTATGTCTATATGTTAAGACTCTATTTCTATATGTTAGAGACTATATGTCTATATGTTAGAGACTATATGTCTATATGTTAGAGACTATATGTCTATATGTTAGAGACTATATGTCTATATGTTAGAGACTATATGCCGACTATATGTCTATATGATAGAGACTATATGTCTATATGATAGATACTATATGCGACTATATGTCTATATGTTAGAGACTACATGCCGACTATATGTCTATATGTTAGAGACTATATGTCTATATGTTAGAGACTATATGCCGACTATATGTCTATATGTTAGAGACTATATGTATATATGTTAGAGACTATATGTCTATATGATAGAGACTATATGTCGACTATATGTCTATATGTTAGAGACTATATGTCTATATGTTAGAGACTATATGTCTATATTTTAGAGACTATATGTCTATATGTTAGAGAATATATGTCTATATGTTAGAGACTATATGTCTATATGTTAGAGACTATATGTCTATATGTTAGAGACCATGTGTCTATATGTTAGCGACTATATGTCTATATGTTAGAGACTATGTGTCTATATGTTAGAGACTATATGTCTATATGTTAGAGACTATATGTCTATATGTTAGAGACTATATGTCTATATGTTAGAGACTACATGCAGACTATATGTCTATATGTTAGAGACTATATGTCTATATGTTAGAGACTATATGTCTATATGTTAAAGACTATGTGTGTATATATTAGAGACTTATGTCGACTGTATGTCTATATGTTAGAGACTATATGTCTATATATTAGAGACTATATGTCTATATGTTAGAGACTATTTGCCGTCTATATGTTAGAGACTACATGTCGATTATATGTCTATATGCTAGAGACTATATGTCTATTTGTCTATATGTTAGAAACTACATGCCGACTATATGTCTATATGTTAGAGACTATTTGTCTATATGTTAGAGACTATATGCCGACTATATGTCTATATGATAGAGACTATATGTCTATATGTTAGAGACTATATGTCTATATGTTAGAGACTATATGCTGACTATATGTCTATATGTTAGAGACTATAAGTATATATGTTAGAGACTATATGTCTATATGTAGAGACTATATGTCGACTATATGTCTATATGTTAGAGATTATATGCCGACTATATGTATATATGTTAGAGACTATATGTCTATATGTTAGAGACTATATGTCTATATGTTAGAGACTATGGGTCTATATGCTAGAGACTATATGTCTCTATGTTAGAGACTATATGTCTATATATTAGAGACTATATATCTACATGTTAGAGACTATATGACTATATGTTAGAGACTATATGTCTATATGTTAGAGACTACATGCCGACTATATGTCTATATGTTAGAGACTATATGGCTATAGGTTAGAGACTATATGCCGACTATATGTCTATATGTTAGAGACTATATGTATATATGTTAGAGACTATATGTCTATATGATAGAGACTATATGTCGACTATATGTCCATATGTTAGCGACTATATGTCGACTATATGTTAGAGACTATATGCATATATGTTAGAGAATATATGTCTATATGTTAGAGACTATATGTCTATATGTTAGAGACTATATGCCGACTATATGTCTATATGTTAGAGACTATATGTATATATGTTAGAGACTATATGCCGACTATATGTCTATATGTTAGAGACTATATGTCTATATGTTAGAGACTATAATTCTATATGTTAGAGACCATATGTCTATATGTTAGAGACTACATGCCGACTATATGTCTATATGTTAGAGACTATATGTCTATATGTTAGAGACTATTTGCGAATATATGTCTATATGTTAGAGACTACATGTCGATTATATGTCTATATGCTAGAGACTATATGTCTATGTCTATATGTTAGAGACTACATGCCGACTATATGTCTATATGTTAGAGACTATATGTATATATATTAGAGACTATATGTTAGAGACTATATGTCTATATGTTAGAGACTATATGTCTATATGTTAGAGACTATGGGTCTATATGCTAGAGACTATATGTATATATGTTAGAGACTATATGTCTATATGTTAGAGACTATATGTCTATATTTTAGAGACTACATGCCGACTATATGTCTATATGTTAGAGACTATATGTCTATAGGTTAGAGACTATATGTCTATATGTTAGAGACTATATGCCGACTATATGTCTATATGTTAGAGACTATATGTATATATGTTAGAGACTATATGTCTATATCATAGAGACTATATGTCGACTATATGTCTATATGTTAGATTATATGTCGACTATATGTTGAAGACTATATGTCTATATGTTAGAGACTACATGCCGAGTATATGTCTATATGTTAGAGACTATATGTATATAGGTTAGAGATTATATGCCGAATATATGTCTATATGTTAGAGACTATATGTATATATATTTGAGACTATATGTCTATATGATAGAGACTATATGTCGACTATATGTCTATATGTTAGAGACTATATGTCACTATATGTTAGAGACTATATGCCGACTATATGTCAATATGTTAGAGACTATATGTCTATATGTTAGAGACTATATGTCTATATTTTAGAGACTATATGTCTATATGTTAGAGACTACATGCTGAGTATATGTCTATATGTTAGAGACTATATGTATATATGTAAACTATATGTCTATATGTTAAGACTATATGTCTATATGTTAAGACTATATGTCCATATGTTAGAGACTATGTCTATATGCTAGAGACTATATGTCTATATGTTAGAGACTACATGCCGACTATATGTCTATATGTTAGAGACTATATGTCTATATGTTAGAGACTATATGCCGACTATATGTCTATATGTTAGAGACTATATGTATATATGTTAGAGACTCTATGTCTATATGATAGAGACTATATGTCGCTATATTTCGACTATATGTCTATATGTTAGAGACTATATGTCTTATGTCTATATGTTAGAGACTACATGCCGACTATATGTCTATATGTTAGAGACTATATGTCTATATGTTAGAGACTATTTGCCGACTATATGTCTATATGTTAGAGACTACATGTCGATTATATGTCTATATGCTAGAGACTATATGTCTATTTGTCTATATGTTAGAGACTACATGCCGACTATATGTCTATATGTTAGAGACTATATGCCGACTATATGTCTATATGATAGAGACTATATGTCTATATGATAGAGACTATATGCCGACTATATGTCTATATGTTAGAGACTACATGCCGACTATATGTCTATATGTTAGAGACTATATGTCTATATGTTAGAGACTATATGCCGACTATATGTCTATATGTTAGATACTATATGTATATATGTTAGAGACTATATGTCTATATGTTAGAGACTATATGTCGACTATATGTCTATATGTTAGAGACTATATGTATATATGTTAGAGACTATATGTCTATATGTTAGAGACTATATGTCTATATGTTAGAGACTATATGTCTATATGTTAGAGACTATATGCCGACTATATGTCTATATGTTAGAGACTATATGCGACTATATGTCTATATGTTAGAGACTATATGTCATATATGTCTATATATTAGAGACTATATGTCTATATGTTAGAGACTATGTGTCGCTATATGTCTATATGTTAGATACTATATGCGACTATATGTCTATATGTTAGAGACTATATGTCTATATGTTAGAGACTATATGTCTATATGTTAGATACTATATGTCTATATGTTAGAGACTATATATCGATTATATGTCTATATGTTAGAGACTATATGTCGATATATGTCATATGATAGAGACTATATGTCTATATGTATATGATAGAGACTATATGTCTATATGTTAAAGACTATATGTCTATATGTTAGAGACTATATGTATATATGTTAGAGACTATATGTCCACTATATGTCTATATGATAGAGACTATATGTGACTATATGTCTATATGTTAGAGATTATATGTCGACTATATGTCTATATGTTAGAGATTATATGTGACTATATGTCTATATGATAGAGACTATATGTCGACTATATGTCGACTATATGTCTATATGCTAGTGACTATAATAATATGTCGACTATATGTATATATGCTAGAGACTATATGTCGACTATATGTCTATATGTTAAAGACTATATGTCTATATGTTAGAGACTATATGTCTATATGTTAGAGACTATATGTCGACTATATGTCTATATGATAGAGACTATATGTCGACTATATGTTTATATGTTAGAGAGTATATGTCGTCTATATGTTAGAGATTATATGTCGACTATATGTATATATGATAGAGACTATATGTCACTATATGTCTATATCTAGAGACTATAATAATTATGTCAATATATGTATATATGCTAGAGACTATATGTCGACTATATGTCTTTATGATAGAGACTATATGTCTATATGTTAGAGAATATGTGTGTATATGTTAGAGACTATATGTCTATATGTTGGAGACCATATGTCGACTATATGTCTATATGTTAGAGAATATATGTCGACCATATGTCTATATGTTAGAGACTATATGTCGACTATATGTCTATATATTAGAGACTATATGTCTATATGTTAGAGACTATATGTCTATATGTTAGAGACTATATGTCTATATGTTAGAGACTACATGTCTATATGTTAGAGACTATATGTCGACTATATGTCTATATGATAGAGACTATATGTCGACTATATGTCTATATGTTAGAGACTATATGTCGACTATATGTATATATGATAGAGACTATATGTCGACTATATGTCTATATGCTAGAGACTATATGTCAACTATATGTCTATATGGTAGAGACTATATGTCAACTATATGTCTATATGTTAGAGACTATATGTCGACTATATGTATTTATGATAGAGACTATATGTCTATATGTTAGAGACTATATGTCAACTATATGTCTATATTTTAGAGATTATATGTCTATATGTTAGAGACTATATGCCAACTATATGTCTATATGTTAGAGACTATGTGTCTATATGGTAGAGACTATATGCCAACTATATGTCTATATGTTAGAGACTATGTGTCTATATGTTAGAGACTATATGTCTATATGTTAGAGACTATATGTCGAATATATGTCTATATGTTAGAGACTATATGTCTATATGTTAGAGACTATATGTCGACTATATGTCTATATGTTAGAGACTATATGTCTATATGTTAGAACATATGTTATATCTAACAGACTATATGTCTATATGTTAGAGACTATATGTCTATATGTTAGAGACTATATGTCTATATGTTAGAGACTATATGCCGACTATATGTCTATATGTTAGAGACTATATGCCGACTATATGTCTATATGTTAGAGACTATATGTCGATTATATGTCTATATATTAGAGACTGTATGTATATATGTTAGAGACTATGTGTCGCTATATGTCTATATGTTAGATACTATATGCCGACTATATGTCTATATGTTAGAGACTATATGTCTATATGTTAGAGACTATATGTCTATATGTTAGATACTATATGTCTATATGTTAGAGACTATATATCGATTATATGTCTATATGTTAGAGACTATATGTCGATTATATGTCTATATGATAGAGACTATATGTCTATATGTATATGTGATAGAGACTATATGTCTATATGTTAAAGACTATATGTCTATATGTTAGAGACTATATGTATATATGTTAGAGACTATATGTCCACTATATGTCTATATGATAGAGACTATATGTCGACTATATGTCTATATGTTAGAGATTATATGTCGACTATATGTCTATATGTTAGAGATTATATGTCGACTATATGTATATATGATAGAGACTATATGTCGACTATATGTCGACTATATGTCTATATGCTAGTGACTATAATAATTATGTCGACTATATGTATATATGCTAGAGACTATATGTCGACTATATGTCTATATGTTAAAGACTATATGTCTATATGTTAGAGACTATATGTCTATATGTTAGAGACTATATGTCGACTATATGTCTATATGATAGAGACTATATGTCGACTATATGTTTATATGTTAGAGAGTATATGTCGTCTATATGTTAGAGATTATATGTCGACTATATGTATATATGATAGAGACAATATGTCGACTATATGTCTATATGCTAGAGACTATAATAATTATGTCGAATATATGTATATATGCTAGAGACTATATGTCGACTATATGTCTATATGATAGAGACTATATGTCTATATGTTAGAGACTATGTGTGTATATGTTAGAGACTATATGTCTATATGTTGGAGACCATATGTCGACTATATGTCTATATGTTAGAGAATATATGTCGACCATATGTCTATATGTTAGAGACTATATGTCGACTATATGTCTATATATTAGAGACTATATGTCTGTATGTTAGAGACTATATGTCTATATGTTAGAGACTATATGTCTATATGTTAGAGACTACATGTCTATATGTTAGAGACTATATGTCGACTATATGTCTATATGATAGAGACTATATGTCGACTATATGTCTATATGTTAGAGATTATATGTCGACTATATGTATATATGATAGAGACTATATGTCGACTATATGTCTATATGCTAGAGACTATATGTCAACTATATGTCTATATGGTAGAGACTATATGTCTATATGTTAGAGACTACATGTCTATATGTTAGAGACTATATGTCGACTATATGTCTATATGATAGAGACTATATGTCGACTATATGTCTATATGTTAGAGATTATATGTCGACTATATGTATATATGATAGAGACTATATGTCGACTATATGTCTATATGCTAGAGACTATATGTCAACTATATGTCTATATGGTAGAGACTATATGTCAACTATATGTCTATATGTTAGAGATTATATGTCGACTATATGTATTTATGATAGAGACTATATGTCTATATGTTAGAGACTATATGTCAACTATATGTCTATATTTTAGAGACTATGTGTGTATATGTTCGAGACTATATGTCAACTATATGTCTATATGTTAGAGACTATGTGTCTATATGTTAGAGACTATATGTCGAATATATGTCTATATGTTAGAGACTATATGTCTGTATGTTAGAGACTATATGTCGACTATATGTCTATATGTTAGAGACTATATGTCTATATGTTAGAGACCATATGTTTATATGCTAGAGACTATATATCGACTATATGTCTATATGTTAGAGACTATATGTCGACTATATGTCTATATGTTAGAGACTATATGTCGACTATATGTCTATATGTTAGAGACTATATGTCGACTATATGTCTATATGTTAGAGACTATATGTCTATATGTTAGAGACCATATGTTTATATGCTAGAGACTATATATCGACTATATGTCTATATGTTAGAGACTATATGTCGACTATATGTCTATATGTTAGAGACTATATGTCGACTATATGTCTATATGTTAGAGACTATATGTCGACTATATGTCTATATGTTAGAATGAATGAATGAATGAATGGTGTTTTACGGCGCATCGACATCTAAGGTCATGTAGGGCGCATTAAAGTTATGTTTATTGTCGAGTGTATGAAACAAAATTCTATATAAGTATATGCATTACGTAAACATTAATACTAAGAAGTTATAAAGACGTAAGATTAATTACAGGTAATATATGAATGAATGATTACTACAAAGGCATGATTAACAATTGATATCACAGCTTATTATAAATTCCTATTGCCTTGATAAATGATATGATGGACTCTACTCTGATAAGAGTCGAAGAGTTTTTTAATGTTGTCCACATTGTAGTACTGCAACCGGATTGGTTGAAGGTCAACACAGTGTATTAAGATATGCTCCACCATGTATAGAGTATTGCATGGGATACATTCTGGTGCATCATCTCGTGACAACAGCCATGAATGTGATATTCGAGAATGACCAATCCTGAGACGGGCAAGAATGACTTCTTCTCGACGAATAGGCCTGTAAATTGGGCACCATTCGCCAAGTGTTGGTTTGACCGAATGAAGTTTGTTAAAAAATTCACCATCCCATTGGGCCTGCCAAGAGGATTGAATTAAGGTAAGAATTGTAGATTTAAAATCAGTATAACACACTTTAATCCTAGAAATGGATAATGACAAAGCCATCTTTGCATTCTGATCAGCCATTTCATTTCCTTTTATTCCCATATGACTCGGAAGCCAGCAGAACACAAATGTATTTATTTCTGAAAGGGAAGAAATCCTTTCAAGCAAAGTACAAACAATAGGATTTTCAAACTTTTCATAATACAAAGCCTGTAAAACAGACAAGGAATCAGAGAAAATGATATATTGAACATAGTATGATTCCACTGCAAGATCTAGAGCGAGATCTATGGCCTTCAGTTCGGCAGAGAAAATTGAGGACTTGTTTGGAAGTCTACATTTCCGATTTTTATTCCCAAAGATTGCTGCTGACGCAACAGTGTCACCAGCTTTTGAACCATCTGTGTATATGGCTTTGAATAAAATTCCCTGATTTCATGATATTTTGTTTGAAACTGGCTCCTGTCTGTAATAGACTTTTTATCAGAAGTGAGATCAAAGCGAAACTCGGCAGTTTTAAGGGGCCAAGGAGGAGAATCTGGGATTTTATACTGTGCAATAGATTTCATGTCAATATGTAGGTCATCTAGACATTGTTCCATGCGTATACCTAGTGGGGCAATAGCTCTCGGTTTTCTTTGAAACTGCACTTTAAATTGGGGTTGAAATACCACTTTGTGAGCTGGGTTTAGAGGATTTGGCTTGAGTTTCAGTAGGTATTGAAGAGCTAGCTTCTGTCGTCTAGCATACAGAGAGGGTTCATTTGCTTCAGCATAAAGACTTTTAACAGGGGAAGTTCTGAAAGCTCCAAGGACTAATCGTAGACCGTGATTATGTATAGGATCAAGTATTTTCAGGTACGATTTTCGTGCAGATCCGTAAATTATCGAACCATATTCCAGCTTAGAGCGAACCAATGACCGATAGAGCCGTAGAAGTACTTTTCTATCAGATCCCCAATCGGAATGTGCCACAACCTTTAAAATATTTAGAGCTTTTTGACATTTCTTTTTTAAATTATTGATATGAGGAATGAATGAGAGTTTTTTTATCAAAGATAACACCTAAAAATTTGTATTCTGAGACTACATCTACACGTGAGCCATCCAGGTAAATGTCTGGGTCTGGATGAAGTCCACGTAGATTACAAAAATGCATACATTTAGTTTTTGATTTAGAAAATTTAAAACCATTTTCATCCGACCAAGTCTGAAGTTTATTCAGACATTGCTGGAGTTGGCGTTCTATTATGTTCATATTACTAGACCTGAAGCAAATAACAAAATCATCTACATAAAGGGAGCACTCAACCCCTGGATTTATTGATATAACAATATTGTTTATCTTAATACTAAACAATGTAACAGACAAAATACAACCCTGTGGTACACCCATCTGCTGTTCCCGAGCATCTGATAGGGTATTACAAACACGAACACGAAAAAGTCTTTCTTTTAAAAATGCAGAAATAAATAATGGAAGGCGTCCTCTGAGGTCAAAGTCGTGAAGATCTTTTAAAATGCCATATTTCCAGGTTGTGTCATAAGCACTCTCAAGGTCGAAAAATACTGAAGCAACATGTTGTTTATTGACAAAGCCCTCTCTTATAAATGTTTCGAAACTTCGAAACGAACTAGATGATCCAGTGTGCTTCGCTGCTGACGAAAGCCACTCTGGACATTAACAATTAAATGATTTGATTCGAGAAACCATACAAGCCGGTTGTTTACCATTCTTTCCATAGTTTTACATATACAACTTGTTAACGCTATGGGTCTATAGTTGTTTGGATCCTTTTTATCTTTATCTGGTTTTGGTATTGGGATGACTAAAGCCTCCCTCCAAGATGTAGGAAATTCACCAGTTTGCCATATAGAATTAAACATGTCCAATAATATAAAGAGGGAGGAGCTAGGTAGATGTTTTAAGAATTGATAGTGGATGTATCATGTGCTTTTGACAAAGCAGACTTTAGTTCTTTAAGATTAAATAGTTTATTGTAATTTCTTTGTTCTTTGAATTGAAGTTTAGTTTTTTCTTTTCTTTAGTGTCTTTGAATTTCTGAAATTTTTGTGAATAATTATTTGCTGATGATTTTTGTGCAAATGTTTCTGCTAAGGTGTTTGAAATGTCCAGAGGTGTGGTGATTTGTTTGTTGTTTGCAGTGAGGTGGTTAATAGGTGAAGTACCTTTGCCATTAATTGTTCTTATCATGTCCCACGTTTTCTTAGTTGTTGTTCTGTTATTTAGTCTTGAGATGTATTGTTTCCAACATTTGCGTTTGCTGCTTTGTATTGTACGTCGTGCTTTTGCTCTATATATGCGAATGTTGTTTTAATTTTCTGTGGTGGGTCTCAAATTGAATTTTCTTATGGCCGATTTTCTATTTTGGATGGCTTTCTTACACTCATCATCATACCAGGGTTTGTATGGTCTCTTTGGATTAGGTGAAGTCTGAGGTATGGATTGTTCTGCTGCTTTTATTAGTAATGTAGTGAATAGCTGTGTTTGATCACGACAATCCTTGAATGTTTCATATGAAATTGTTTGTTCACAAAGTTGTTGGAATTTAGTCCAATTTGCTTTAGAGAGTTTCCATCTTCTGGGTTGACTATAAGCTGTTGGCTGATTTTCAGATATGAGGATGGGGAAGTGGTCGCTTCCGTGGAGATCACCATCGACTTTCCATGATAAATCTGGAAATATGACTGGGCTACATAGTGTAAGATCTATTGCAGAATAGGATCCTGTTCCTGGGTGTAAATATGTTTTGGAAGATGGATCGTTCATGTAAGAAAGAGAATTATCAGAGATGAAATTCTCTATCTGGATACCTCTTTGATTTGTATTATTACAACCCCAGATGATGTTATGTGCATTGAAATCACCTATTAGAATATATGGAGTGGGTAATTGTATTATAAGATCATTCAGCCTATGTTCTTCAATTGGTTTACTTGGGGGAAGATATCGTGAACACAGTGTGATAGTGCTATGTAATGACAGTCTTACAGCAACAGCTTGTAAGTTTGTATTTAACAGTAATTCCTTATGTGGAACACTATTATTGACGATGATAGATACACCACCCTGGGCTTTATCACCTTCACTGTATATTTTATTGAAAATGGTGTGATGTTTTATAGAAATTGTATCATTTTGTTTCAAAAATGTTTCTTGAAGGCATAACGCAGCAGGTTTATGTTCTTGCACTAAAAGAGAAAGCTCTGCAAAATTAGATTTTAAACCTCGGCAATTCCACTGGATAATTCCATTGGCCATTATTGAGAGATTAATTATTAAAAATACTATACCGATATTTACATAATTATTATTCATAGATAAAATATAAAGTTAAAAATATATTAAGTGGCATCCTGCCACGACTGGAGGTTCTTGCTCCAGCCACCCTCGCTATCGTGCCAGGTCATAGACTCGGACTTGTCCGAGCCTGATGCCTCGCCCTCCAGATTGTCATCGTCCGTGTCCAAATCCGAGTATCTATTGCTTGTAGACACTGTGTGTTTATCTGATTGTTTATCTGATTGCATAGGTTTATTGTTCTGCTGTCTGGAAGTGACAGCAGATTTCTTTTTTGTTGGAGTTGATGTTTGTTGAGTTGTAGATTCTTTAGTAGGTTTTGATGAAGTTGATATTGTTTTTGGTTGAATGTGTTTTTCTTGTGTATTGTTGTTTTGAGTGTTTTTTGTTGTTGGATTCTTGTGTATGTTTGTTTTTGCTTGTTTTTGTTTGTCTGCTGTAGGTTTAGGTGTTTGTGGTGTATTTTGATTTGTAAGCGTAGGTTTAGGTGTTTGTGGTGTATTTTGATTTGTAAGCTGGTCAAGATGAGAAAAACTATCAGAACCAGGGAATAACTGCATTATTTCTGTTTTTTGTCTGGAAATATTTGGCAAAGTTTGGTCAACAAGTTTTTGCAAGTTTTGCATTCAACAGAAGCTGTTTTAGCAACACTTGCATAGCTTGGCTGATTTTCGGATTTGTACCGAGATTCATAAATTTTTCTTGCATCCTGGAATGAAATGTTTTCCGAATATTTGATCTTAATAATTTCTTTTTTCCAGGAGTATCAGTCTTTAGAATTGGATATATGATCAGCGCCACAATTGGCGCATTTATTTGTGTTGGGGCAGTTGTTCTCTTGATGTTGTGGAGCAGTCTCAGCACACTTGGAGCATACAGACTCGTTCCGACACCTATCCTCATGATGACCATACGTCTGACATTTAAAGCATCTAAGAGGGTTAGGTACATATATGTCGACGGTGACAATCTGGTAGCCGACTTTGATACGTGACGGGATGACTGGTGTGTCACATGTAATTATATATGTGTTTGTGGATTTTATTTCGTTGTTACGTTTTATTGATATTCTCTTCACGTCAATGATCCCTTGACTTGACAAACCTTCTTTGATCTCATCCAAAGAGCAGGAAGATAATTCCCTGCACCTGATGACACCTTTGGATGAGTTCAAAGATTTGTGGGGACTGACCTTCACATAATGTCCAAAGAAGGTGTTCGTTGATAATAAATTCTGAGATTGAGCTTTTGAAGTAATTTCAACCAAAAGACTTCCATTTCGAAGACTTTTAACAGATTTAGGTGTACCTAGGATAGATTTCATTTGCTTTTCAATGACGAAAGGGGAAATGTTTGTGATAGGTTTTGAACTGTCTACAGCCTCAATGAGAATGAAGCGAGGGAAGTTCACTCTCTGTTGTTCAAAAGAATCATCATCAGATTCACTTAGTGCACGCTTGGCTTTTTTTTGAGTGGAACTCATAATAGTAATATATAGTTCATCGTCAATGCTCCCCACCCGTCTCAGAGCCCAACAAGGGGACATGATCTGGGGAAATCCATCACAGATCATGACAGGGATACATCAATGATATACTCAGATTGAAAGGACTAGACTGGACAAGTGTATTCCCACAGAAGGTCCTACCAAGTTTAGACTATCCTTGGGAGGTTACAAAAGTCAATCAAACATCAAACTTTCACCCTATTAGCCCATGAGCCACCGCCTTCTAGGGCATCAAAAAGAAGACAATGAAAGAGTATACATATTTAGAGAATCAATATTTGTTTTCAAGACAAATTTTGAAAATATGTGATTAACGATACCCTAACGGCTCGGCATGACCAGCCGATTGATCAAGGACGGGCTTTCCTGACCTCCCGTTTAACCCAACTTAAGGCCGAAGTGGTGTGTTGTGGAAACAGGGTATTATTTGCCAACACTGATTCTACTCAACCACCATGATCCTCTCATCAGGCGACACAGGTCTCCGCCCACGGCAAACAGGCAGGCACATTTGGGGGGGGGGTGTACCCCTCTGTAGTGCGACAGCTGGGATATTCTAACCCCTGCCCAGCTGGGGGGCTATATGTTAGAGACTATATATCTATATGTTAGAGACTATATGTCGACTATATGTATATATGTTAGAGACTATGTGTGTATATGTTAGAGACTATATGTTAGAGACTATATCTCGACTATATGTCTATATGTTAGAGACTATATGTCGACTATATGTCTATATGTTAGAGACTATATGTCTATATGTTAGAGACTATATGTCGACTATATGTCTATATGTTAGAGACTATATGTCGACTATATGTCTATATGTTAGATACTATATGTTAGAGACTATGTGTCTATATGTTAGAGACTATATGTCTATATGTTAGAGACTATATGTCGACTATATTTCTCTATGTTAGAGACTATATGTATATATGTTAGAGACTATATGTCTATATGTTAGAGACTATATGTCGACTATATGTCTATATGTTAGAGACTATATGTCGACTATATGTCTATATGTTAGATACTATATGTCTATATGTTATAGACTATATGTCGACTATATGTCTATATGCTAGAGACTATATGTCGACTATATGTCTATATGTCAGAGACTATATGTCTATATGTTAGAGACTATATGTCGACTATATTTCTCTATGTTAGAGACTATATGTATATATGTTATAGACTATATGTCGACTATATGTCTATATGCTAGAGACTATATGTCGACTATATGTCTATATGTTAGAGAATATATGTTTATATGTTAGAGACTATATGTCTATATGCTAGAGACTATATGTCGACTATGTGTGTATATGTTAGAGACTATATGTCTGTATGTTAGAGACTATATGTCGACTATATGTCTATATGTTAGAGACTATATGTCGACTATATGTCTATATGTTAGAGACTATATGTCACTATATGTATATATGCTAGAGACTATATGTCGACTATATGTCTATATGTTAGAGATTATATGTCGACTATATGTCTATATGTTAGAGACTATATGTCGACTATATGTCTATATGTTAGAGATTATATGTCGACTATATGTCTATATGTTAATAGAAATGCTCTTCAATGCATTAAACAGTGAGTTTATTTTGACACGCACACCATGATCTGGAGGTAACTGGATGTAGAACGCAACTATTGTCCATGGCTGAGTAATGACTAAAGTGAAGCACTTACAAGCGGGACTATCTGTGTTCCATACACCTGAAATATACACAATATTAATATAGATACATACTATACCGGAGTAATATCTGTATTCCATACACCCGAAATATACACACTATTAATATAGATAATACTATACCGGAGTAATATCTGTATTCCATACACCCGAAACATACACACTATTAATATAGATACATACTATACCGGAGTAATATCTGTATTCCATACACCTGACATATACACAATATTAATATAGATACTACAATATCGGAGTAATATCTGTATTCCATACACCTGACATATACACAATATTAATATAGATAAATACTATACCGGAGTAATATCTGTATTCCATACACCCGAAATATACACACTATTAATAGGGACTGAGGGAGGGGAGGGGGTGGAGGAGAGGAGGAGGGAGTGGAGGTGAGGAGAGGGGGAGGGGAGGGAGTGGAGGAGAGGAGAGGGGCAGTGAGGAGAGGAGAGGGAGGGGAGGCTACCATCATGCTGAAGCTCCGAAGTTTACAGAACTGCATGCGTTAAAAGTGTATTCTTGTTTGGAACTGAGAAGTTGACTGTGACAGTTCATCGATTACCATAGCACGAAGAAGGAGAAAATACAGTGGTGTGCATCCTGAAACTGACGATAGACGATGGACGATCTAAATACAGTGGTGTGCATCCTGAACCGGACGATAGACGATGGACGATCTAAATACAGTGGTGTGCATCCTGAACCGGACGATAGACGATGGACGATCTAAATACAGTGGTGTGCATCCTGAACCGGACGATAGACGATGGACGATCTAAATACAGTGGTGTGCATCCTGAACCGGACGATAGACGATGGACGATCTAAATACAGTGGTGTGCATCCTGAACCGGACGATAGACGATGGACGATCTAAATACAGTGGTGTGCATCCTGAACCGGACGATAGACGATGGACGATCTAAATACAGTGGTGTGCATCCTGAACCGGACGATAGACGATGGACGATCTAAATACAGTGGTGTGCATCCTGAACCGGACGATAGACGATGGACGATCTAAATACAGTGGTGTGCATCCTGAACCGGACGATAGACGATGGACGATCTAAATACAGTGGTGTGCATCCTGAACCGGACGATAGACGATGGACGATCTAAATACAGGGGTGTGCATCCTGAAACGGACGATAGACGATGGACGATCTAAATACAGGGGTGTGCATCCTGAAACGGACGATAGACGATGGACGATCTAAATACAGGGTGCATCCTGAAACGGCGATAGAGATGGACGATCTAAATACAGTGGTGTGCATCCTGAAACGGACGATAGACGATGGACGATCTAAATACAGGGGTGTGCATCCTGAAACGGACGATAGACGATGGACGATCTAAATACAGGGGTGTGCATCCTGAAACGGACGAAGACGATGGACGAGGGTGTGCATCCTGAAACGGACGATAGACGATGGACGATCTAAATACAGTGGTGTGCATCCTGAAACGGACGATGGACGATCTAAATACAGGGTGTGCATCCTGAAACGGACGATAGACGATGGACGATCTAAATACAGGGTGTGCATCCTGAAACGGACGATAGACGATGGACGATCTAAATACAGTGGTGTGCATCCTGAAACGGACGATGGACGATCTAAATACAGGGGTGTGCATCCTGAAACGGACGATAGACGATGGACGATCTAAATACAGTGGTGTGCATCCTGGACCGGACGATAGACGATGGACGATCTAAATACAGTGGTGTGCATCATGAAACGGACGATAGACGATGGACGATCTAAATACAGTGGTGTGCATCATGAAACGGACGATAGACGATGGACGATCTAAATACAGGTGTGTGCATCCTGAAACGGACGATGGACGATCTAAATACAGTGGTGTGCATCCTGAAACGGACGATGGACGATCTAAATACAGGTGTGTGCATCCTGAAACGGACGATAGACGATCTAAATGCAGTGGTGTGCATCCTGAACCGGACGATGGACGACCTAAATACAGGTGTGTGCATCCTGAAACGGACGATGGACGATCTAAATACAGGTGTGTGCATCCTGAAACGGACGATAGACGATCTAAATGCAGTGGTGTGCATCCTGAACCGGACGATGGACGATCTAAATACAGGTGTGTGCATCCTGAAACGGACGATGGACGATCTAAATACAGGTGTGTGCATCCTGAAACGGACGATAGACGATCTAAATGCAGTGGTGTGCATCCTGAACCGGACGATAGACGATGGACGATCTAAATACAGGGGTGTGCATCCTGAAACGGACGATAGACGATGGACGATCTAAATACAGTGGTGTGCATCCTGAAACGGACGATGGACGATCTAAATACAGGGGTGTGCATCCTGAAACGGACGATAGACGATGGACGATCTAAATACAGTGGTGTGCATCCTGGACCGGACGATAGACGATGGACGATCTAAATACAGTGGTGTGCATCATGAAACGGACGATAGACGATGGACGATCTAAATACAGGTGTGTGCATCCTGAAACGGACGATAGACGATGGACGATCTAAATACAGTGGTGTGCATCATGAAACGGACGATAGACGATGGACGATCTAAATACAGTGGTGTGCATCCTGAAACGGACGATGGACGATCTAAATACA
>CM026387.1:410020-439354 GCA_014843695.1 Archivesica marissinica
GGAGGGAGTGGAGGTGAGGAGAGGGGGAGGGGAGGGAGTGGAGGAGAGGAGAGGGGCAGTGAGGAGAGGAGAGGGAGGGGAGGCTACCATCATGCTGAAGCTCCGAAGTTTACAGAACTGCATGCGTTAAAAGTGTATTCTTGTTTGGAACTGAGAAGTTGACTGTGACAGTTCATCGATTACCATAGCACGAAGAAGGAGAAAATACAGTGGTGTGCATCCTGAAACTGACGATAGACGATGGACGATCTAAATACAGTGGTGTGCATCCTGAACCGGACGATAGACGATGGACGATCTAAATACAGTGGTGTGCATCCTGAACCGGACGATAGACGATGGACGATCTAAATACAGTGGTGTGCATCCTGAACCGGACGATAGACGATGGACGATCTAAATACAGTGGTGTGCATCCTGAACCGGACGATAGACGATGGACGATCTAAATACAGTGGTGTGCATCCTGAACCGGACGATAGACGATGGACGATCTAAATACAGTGGTGTGCATCCTGAACCGGACGATAGACGATGGACGATCTAAATACAGTGGTGTGCATCCTGAACCGGACGATAGACGATGGACGATCTAAATACAGTGGTGTGCATCCTGAACCGGACGATAGACGATGGACGATCTAAATACAGTGGTGTGCATCCTGAACCGGACGATAGACGATGGACGATCTAAATACAGTGGTGTGCATCCTGAACCGGACGATAGACGATGGACGATCTAAATACAGGGGTGTGCATCCTGAAACGGACGATAGACGATGGACGATCTAAATACAGGGTGTGCATCCTGAACGGACGATAGACGATGGACGATCTAAATACAGTGGTGTGCATCCTGAAACGGACGATAGACGATGGACGATCTAAATACAGTGGTGTGCATCCTGAAACGGACGATAGACGATGGACGATCTAAATACAGTGGTGTGCATCCTGAACCGGACGATAGACGATGGACGATCTAAATACAGTGGTGTGCATCCTGAACCGGACGATAGACGATGGACGATCTAAATACAGTGGTGTGCATCCTGAACCGGACGATAGACGATGGACGATCTAAATACAGGGGTGTGCATCCTGAAACGGACGATAGACGATGGACGATCTAAATACAGGGGTGTGCATCCTGAAACGGACGATAGACGATGGACGATCTAAATACAGGTGTGTGCATCCTGAAACGGACGATAGAGATGGACGATCTAAATACAGTGGTGTGCATCCTGAACGGACGATGGACGATCTAAATACAGGGGTGTGCATCCTGAAACGGACGATAGACGATGGACGATCTAAATACAGGGGTGTGCATCCTGAAACGGACGATAGACGATGGACGATCTAAATACAGGGTGTGCATCCTGAAACGGACGATGGACGATCTAAATACAGGGGTGTGCATCCTGAACGGACGATAGACGATGGACGATCTAAATACAGTGGTGTGCATCCTGACGGACGATAGACGATGGACGATCTAAATACAGTGGTGTGCATCATGAAACGGACGATAGACGATGGACGATCTAAATACAGGTGTGTGCATCCTGAAACGGACGATAGACGATGGACGATCTAAATACAGTGGTGTGCATCATGAAACGGACGATAGACGATGGACGATCTAAATACAGGTGTGTGCATCCTGAAACGGACGATGGACGATCTAAATACAGTGGTGTGCATCCTGAAACGGACGATGGACGATCTAAATACAGGTGTGTGCATCCTGAAACGGACGATAGACGATCTAAATGCAGTGGTGTGCATCCTGAACCGGACGATGGACGACCTAAATACAGGTGTGTGCATCCTGAAACGGACGATGGACGATCTAAATACAGGTGTGTGCATCCTGAAACGGACGATAGACGATCTAAATGCAGTGGTGTGCATCCTGAACCGGACGATGGACGATCTAAATACAGGTGTGTGCATCCTGAAACGGACGATGGACGATCTAAATACAGGTGTGTGCATCCTGAAACGGACGATAGACGATCTAAATGCAGTGGTGTGCATCCTGAACCGGACGATAGACGATGGACGATCTAAATACAGGGGTGTGCATCCTGAAACGGACGATAGACGATGGACGATCTAAATACAGTGGTGTGCATCCTGAAACGGACGATGGACGATCTAAATACAGGGGTGTGCATCCTGAAACGGACGATAGACGATGGACGATCTAAATACAGTGGTGTGCATCCTGGACCGGACGATAGACGATGGACGATCTAAATACAGTGGTGTGCATCATGAAACGGACGATAGACGATGGACGATCTAAATACAGGTGTGTGCATCCTGAAACGGACGATAGACGATGGACGATCTAAATACAGTGGTGTGCATCATGAAACGGACGATAGACGATGGACGATCTAAATACAGTGGTGTGCATCCTGAAACGGACGATGGACGATCTAAATACAGGGGTGTGCATCCTGAAACGGACGATGGACGATCTAAATACAGGGGTGTGCATCCTGAAACGGACGATAGACGATCTAAATACAGGGGTGTGCATCCTGAAACGGACGATGGACGATCTAAATACAGGGGTGTGCATCATGAAACGGACGATAGACGATGGACGATCTAATACAGTGGTGTGCATCCTGAAACGGACGATGGACGATCTAAATACAGGGGTGTGCATCCTGAAACGGACGATAGACGATGGACGATCTAAATACAGTGGTGTGCATCCTGAACCGGACGATAGACGATGGACGATCTAAATACAGTGGTGTGCATCCTGAACCGGACGATAGACGATGGACGATCTAAATACAGTGGTGCGCATCCTGAAACGGACGATAGACGATGGACGATCTAAATACAGGGGTGTGCATCCTGAAACGGACGATAGACGATGGACGATCTAAATACAGGTGTGTGCATCCTGAAACGGTCGATAGACGATGGACGATCTAAATACAGTGGTGTGCATCATGAAACGGACGATGGACGATCTAAATACAGGGGTGTGCATCATGAAACGGACGATAGACGATGGACGATCTAAATACAGTGGTGTGCATCCTGAACCGGACGATAGACGATGGACGATCTAAATACAGTGGTGTGCATCCTGAAACGAACGATAGACGATGGACGATCTAAATACAGTGGTGTGCATCCTGAAACGGACTATAGACGATGGACGATCTAAATACAGTGGTGTGCATCGTGAAACGGACGATAGACGATGGACGATCTAAATACAGTGGTGTGCATCCTGAAACGTACGATAGACGATGGACGATCTAAATACAGGGGTGTGCATCCTGAAACGGACGATAGACGATGGACGATCTAAATACAGTGGTGTGCATCCTGAAACGGACGATAGACGATGGACGATCTAAATACAGTGGTGTGCATCCTGAAACGTACGATAGACGATGGACGATCTAAATACAGGGGTGTGCATCCTGAAACGGACGATAGACGATGGACGATCTAAATACAGTGGTGTGCATCCTGAAACGGACGATAGACGATGGACGATCTAAATACAGTGGTGTGCATCCTGAAACAGACTATGGACGATCTAAATACACGAAGTATTGTACATATACAACTAATGCATAATGGTACCTAATTGGTTAACGATTGTGACTTACCTCGGGTTAATATTGTTCCATAGTTCAACGCACGAGTACTGTAAATACATAGCCAGACGAAACATATGGTTCTATACATCCTTACCCTCAGACGTGTACTCAACTACTACTTCCGCCGCATCACACGTGCATACTATAAACCACAACTACCACTGTCGTACTATAAATAGTAATAAAGACATCAAAATCTCAATCATGCATTAAATAAATGATATACACCGTCATTTGGCTTTATTATTACAATGTTTTGTTTATGTACGCAACAATAAAGCTGTGTTTGCAGAATATGTTCATGCTTACATACATCCAGCAGTATAATTCTAACAGTTACAATACAGGGTGTATAATTCTAACAGTTACAATACAGGGTGTATAATTCTAACAGTTACAATACAGGGTGTACCATTCTAACAGTTACAATACAGGGTGTATAATTCTAACAGTTACAATACAGGGTGTATAATTCTAACAGTTACAATACAGGGTGTATAATTCTAACAGTTACGATACAGGGTGTATCATTCTAGTATTTACAATACAGGGTGTATAATTCTAACAGTTACAATACAGGGTGTATAATTCTAACAGTTACAATACAGGGTGTATAATTCTAACAGTTACAATACAGGGTGTATAATTCTAACAGTTACAATACAGGGTGTATAATTCTAACAGTTACAATACAGGGTGTACCATTCTAACAGTTACAGTACAGGGTGTATAACTCTAACAGCTACAATACAGGGTGTACCATTCTAACAGTTACAATACAGGGTGTAGTTACAATACAGGGTGTATCATTCTAACAGTTACAATACAAGGTGTATAATTCTAACAGTTACAGGGTGTATGATTCTACAGTTACAGGGTGTATAATTCTAACAGTTACAGGGTGTATGATTCTAACAGTTACAATACAGGGTGTATGCTTCTAACAGTTACAATACAGGGCGTATGATTCTAACAGTTACAGGGTATATGATTCTAACAGTTACAGTACAGGGTGTATGATTCCAACAGTTACAGGGTGTATGATTCTAACAGTTACAGGGTGTATGATTCTAACAGTTACAGGGTGTATGATTCTAATAGTTACAGGGTGTATGATTCTACAGTTACAATACAGGGTGTATGATTCTAACAGTTACAATACAGGGTATATGATTCTAACAGTTACAGTACAGGGTGTATGATTCTAACAGTTACAGTACAGGGTGTATGATTCTAACAGTTACAGGGTGTATGGTTCCAACAGTTACAGGGTGTATGATTCTAATAGTTACAGGGTGTATGATTCTAACAGTTACAGGGTGTATGATTCTAACAGTTACAGGGTATATGATTCTAACAGTTACAGGGTGTATGATTCTAACAGTTACAGGGTGTATGATTCTAACAGTTACAGGGTGTATGATTCTAATAGTTACAGGGTATATGATTCTAATAGTTACAGGGTGTATGATTGTAACAGATACATGGTGAATGATTCTAACAATTACAGGGTGTATGATTCTAACAGTTACAGGGTATATGATTCTAACAATTACAGGGTGTATGATTCTATCAGTTACAGGGTGTATGATTCTAACATTACAGGGTGTATGATTCTACAGTTACAGGGTGTATGATTCTAATAGTTACAGGTGTATGATTCTAACAGTTACAGGGTGTATGATTCTAACAATTACAGGGTGTATGATTCTATCAGTTACATGGTGTGTGCTTCTAACAATTATATATATAGGACTATTACACCATCATTTTAGAGGACATTTTCAAGTCCTTGCGACTGATCAATGTCACCCATTTATTGGTATTAAGCATGATTGGACTGGACGACAGGTCTATAAACATGACAGTATAACATGGCTCGACCGACCCTATTTGACAGATCTATAAACATGACAGTATAACATGGCTGGACCGACCGACCCTATTTGACAGATCTGTAAACATGACAGTATAACATGGCTGGACCGACCCTATTTGACAGATCTATAAACATGACAGTATAACAGGGCTGGACCGACCCTATTTGACAGATCTATAAACATGACAGTATAACAGGGCTCGACCGATCCTATTTGACAGATCTATAAACATGACAGTATAACATGGCTCGACAGACCCTATTTGACAGGTCTGTAAACATGACAGTATAACATGGCTGGGGTGACCCTATTTGACAGATCTGTAAACATGACAGTATAACATGGCTCGACAGACCCTATTTGACAGATCTATAAACATGACAGTATAACATGGCTGGGGTGACCCTATTTGACAGATCTGTAAACATGACAGTATAACATGGCTCGACCGACCCTATTTGACAGGTCTGTAAACATGACAGTATAACATGGCTCGACAGACCCTATTTGACAGATCTGTAAACATGACAGTATAACATGGCTGGGGTGACCCTATTTGACAGATCTGTAAACATGACAGTATAACATGGCTCGACCGACCCTATTTGACAGGTCTGTAAACATGACAGTATAACATGGTTGGACCGACCCTATTTGACAGATCTATAAACATGACAGTATAACATGGCTCGACAGACCCTATTTGACAGGTCCGTAAACATGACAGTATAACATGGTTGGACGGACCCTATTTGACAGATCTATAAACATGACAGTATAACAGGGCTGGATCGACCCTATTTGACAGATCTGTAAACATGACAGTATAACATGGCTCGACCGACCCTATTTGACAGATCTGTAAACATGACAGTATAACAGGGCTGGACGGACCCTATTTGACAGATCTATAAACATGACAGTATAACATGGCTCGACCGACCCTATTTGACAGGTCTGTACACATGACAGTATAACATGGCTGGGGTGACCCTATTTGACAGATCTATAAACATGACAGTATAACATGGCTGGGCTGACCCTATTTGACAGATCTGTAAACATGACAGTATAACATGGCTGGGGTGACCCTATTTGACAGATCTGTAAACATGACAGTATAACATGGCTGGGCTGACCCTATTTGACAGATCTGTAAACATGACAGTATAACATGGCTGGGGTGACACTCTTTGACAGATATATAAACATGACAGTATAACAGGGCTGGACCGACCCTATTTGACAGATCTGTAAACATGACAGTATAACATGGCTGGGGTGACCCTATTTGACAGATCTATAAACATGACAGTATAACATGGCTGGACCGACCCTATTTGACAGATCTATAAACATGACAGTAAAACAGGGCTCGACCGACCATATTTGACAGATCTGTAAACATGACAGTATAACAGGGCTGGACGGACCCTATTTGACAGATCTATAAACATGACAGTATAACATGGCTCGACCGACCCTATTTGACAGGTCTGTAAACATGACAGTATAACATGGCTGGGGTGACCCTATTTGACAGATCTATAAACATGACAGTATAACATGGCTGGGCTGACCCTATTTGACAGATCTGTAAACATGACAGTATAACATGGCTGGGGTGACCCTATTTGACAGATCTGTAAACATGACAGTATAACATGGCTGGGCTGACCCTATTTGACAGATCTATAAACATGACAGTATAACAGGGCTGGACCGACCCTATTTGACAGATCTGTAAACATGACAGTATAACATGGCTGGGGTGACCCTCTTTGACAGATATATAAACATGACAGTATAACAGGGCTGGACCGACCCTATTTGACAGATCTGTAAACATGACAGTATAACATGGCTGGGGTGACCCTATTTGACAGATCTATAAACATGACAGTATAACATGGCTGGACCGACCCTATTTGACAGATCTATAAACATGACAGTAAAACAGGGCTCGACCGACCATATTTGACAGATCTATAAACATGACAGTATAACATGGCTGGACCGACCCTATTTGACAGATCTGTAAACATGACAGTATAACAGGGCTCGACCGACCCTATTTGACAGGTCTGTAAACATGACAGTATAACATGGCTTGGGTAACCCTATTTGACAGATCTATAAACCTGACAGTATAACATGGCTGGGGTGACCCTATTTAACAGATCTGTAAACATGACAGTATAACATGGCTGGGCTGACCCTATTTGACAGATCTATAAACATGACAGTATAACATGGCTGGACCGACCCTATTTGACAGATCTGTAAACATGACAGTATAACAGGGCTCGACCGACCCTATTTGACAGGTCTGTAAACATGACAGTATAACATGGCTGGGGTGACCCTATTTGACAGATCTATAAACATGACAGTATAACATGGCTGGGCTGACCCTATTTGACAGATCTGTAAACATGACAGTATAACATGGCTGGGTTGACCCTATTTGACAGATCTATAAACATGACAGTATAACATGGCTGGACCGACCCTATTTGACAGATCTGTAAACATGACAGTATAACATGGCTGGGGTGACTCTCTTTGACAGATATATAAACATGACAGTATAACAGGGCTGGACCGACCCTATTTGACAGATCTGTAAACATGGCAGTATAACATGGCTGGGGTGACCCTATTTGACAGATCTGTAAACATGACAGTATAACAGGGCTGGACCGACCCTATTTGACAGATCTGTAAACATGACAGTATAACATGGCTGGGGTGACCCTATTTGACAGGTCTATAAACATGACCGTATAACATGGCTGGGGTGACCCTATTTGACAGATCTGTAAACATAACAGTATAACATGGCTGGGGTGATCCTATTTGACAGATCTGTAAACATGGCAGTATAACATGGCTGGGGTGACCCTATTTGACAGATCTGTAAACATGACAGTATAACATGGCTGGGGTGACCCTCTTTGACCGATATATAAACATGACAATATAACAGGGCTGGACCGACCCTATTTGACAGATCTGTAAACATGACAGTATAACATGGCTGGGGTGACCCTCTTTGACAGATATATAAACATGACAGTATAACATGGCTGGGGTGACCCTATTTGACAGATCTATAAACATGACAGTATAACATGGCTCGACCGACCCTATTTGACAGATCTGTAAACATGACAGTATAACATGGCTCGACCGACCCTATTTGACAGATCTGTAAACATGACAGTATAACATGGCTGGGGTGACCCTATTTGACAGATCTATAAACATGACAGTATAACATGGCTGGACCCACCCTATTTGACAGGTCTGTAAACATGACAGTATAACATGGCTAGGGTGACCATATTTGACAGATCTGTAAACATGACAGTATAACATGGCTCGACCGACCCTATTTGACAGGTCTGTAAACATGACAGTATAACATGGCTGGGGTAACCCTATTTGACAGATCTATAAACCTGACAGTATAACATGGCTGGGCTGACCCTATTTAACAGATCTGTAAACATGACAGTATAACATGGCTGGGCTGACCCTATTTGACAGATCTATAAACATGACAGTATAACATGGCTGGACCGACCCTATTTGACAGATCTGTAAACATGACAGTATAACAGGGCTCGACCGACCCTATTTGACAGGTCTGTAAACATGACAGTATAACATGGCTGGGGTGACCCTATTTGACAGATCTATAAACATGACAGTATAACATGGCTGGGCTGACCCTATTTGACAGATCTGTAAACATGACAGTATAACATGGCTGGGTTGACCCTATTTGACAGATCTATAAACATGACAGTATAACATGGCTGGACCGACCCTATTTGACAGATCTGTAAACATGACAGTATAACATGGCTGGGGTGACTCTCTTTGACAGATATATAAACATGACAGTATAACAGGGCTGGACCGACCCTATTTGACAGATCTGTAAACATGGCAGTATAACATGGCTGGGGTGACCCTATTTGACAGATCTGTAAACATGACAGTATAACAGGGCTGGACCGACCCTATTTGACAGATCTGTAAACATGACAGTATAACATGGCTGGGGTGACCCTATTTGACAGGTCTATAAACATGACCGTATAACATGGCTGGGGTGACCCTATTTGACAGATCTGTAAACATAACAGTATAACATGGCTGGGGTGACCCTATTTGACAGATCTGTAAACATGACAGTATAACATGGCTGGGGTGACCCTATTTGACAGATCTGTAAACATGACAGTATAACATGGCTGGGGTGACCCTCTTTGACCGATATATAAACATGACAATATAACAGGGCTGGACCGACCCTATTTGACAGATCTGTAAACATGACAGTATAACATGGCTGGGGTGACCCTCTTTGACAGATATATAAACATGACAGTATAACATGGCTGGGGTGACCCTATTTGACAGATCTATAAACATGACAGTATAACATGGCTCGACCGACCCTATTTGACAGATCTGTAAACATGACAGTATAACATGGCTCGACCGACCCTATTTGACAGATCTGTAAACATGACAGTATAACATGGCTGGGGTGACCCTATTTGACAGATCTATAAACATGACAGTATAACATGGCTGGACCCACCCTATTTGACAGGTCTGTAAACATGACAGTATAACATGGCTAGGGTGACCATATTTGACAGATCTGTAAACATGACAGTATAACATGGCTGGACCGACCCTATTTGACAGATCTGTAAACATGACAGTATAACAGGGCTCGACCGACCCTATTTGACAGGTCTGTAAACATGACAGTATAACATGGCTGGGGTGACCCTATTTGACAGATCTATAAACATGACAGTATAACATGGCTGGGGTGACCCTATTTGACAGATCTGTAAACATGACAGTATAACATGGCTGGGCTGACCCTATTTGACAGATCTATAAACATGACAGTATAACATGGCTGGACCGACCCTATTTGACAGATCTGTAAACATGACAGTATAACATGGCTGGGGTGACCCTCTTTGACAGATATATAAACATGACAGTATAACATGGCTGGGGTGACCCTATTTGACAGATCTGTAAACATGACAGTATAACATGGCTGGACCGACCCTATTTGACAGATCTGTAAACATGACAGTATAACATGGCTGGGGTGACCCTATTTGACAGATCTATAAACATGACAGTATAACATGGCTGGGTGACCCTATTTGACAGATCTGTAAACATGACAGTATAACATGGCTGGGGTGACCCTATTTGACAGATCTATAAACATGACAGTATAACATGGCTGGACCGCCCTATTTGACAGATCTGTAAACATGACAGTATAACATGGCTGGGGTGACCCTATTTGACAGATCTGTAAACATGACAGTATAACATGGCTGGGGTGACCCTATTTGACAGATCTGTAAACATGACAGTATAACATGGCTGGGGTGACCCTATTTGACAGATCTATAAACATGACAGTATAACATGGCTGGACCGACCCTATTTGACAGATCTGTAAACATGACAGTATAACATGGCTGGGGTGACCCTATTTGACAGGTCTATAAACATGACAGTATAACATGGCTGGACCCTATTTGACAGATCTGTAAACATGACAGTATAACATGGCTGGGGTGACCCTATTTGACAGATCTGTAAACATGACAGTATAACATGGCTGGGGTGACCTATTTGACAGATCTGTAAACATGACAGTATAACATGGCTGGGGTGACCCTCTTTGACGAATATAAACATGACAATATAACAGGGCTGGACCGACCCTATTTGACAGATCTGTAAACATGACAGTATAACATGGCTGGGGTGACTCTTTGACAGATATATAAACATGACAGTATAACATGGCTGGGGGACCCTATTTGACAGATCTATAAACATGACAGTATAACATGGCTCGACCGACCCTATTTGACAGATCTGTAAACATGACAGTATAACATGGCTCGACCGACCCTATTTGACAGATCTGTAAACATGACAGTATAACATGGCTGGGGTGACCCTATTTGACAGATCTATAAACATGACAGTATAACATGGCTGGACCGACCCTATTTGACAGATCTGTAAACATGACAGTATAACATGGCTGGGGTGACCCTATTTGACAGATATATAAACATGACAGTATAACATGGCTGGACCGACCCTATTTGACAGATCTGTAAACATGACAGTATAACAGGGCTGGACCGACCCTATTTGACAGGTCTGTAAACATGACAGTATAACATGGCTGGGGTGACCCTATTTGACAGATCTATAAACATGACAGTATAACATGGCTGGGGTGACCCTATTTGACAGATCTGTAAACATGACAGTATAACATGGCTGGGGTGACCCTATTTGACAGATCTATAAACATGACAGTATAACATGGCTGGGCCGACCCTATTTGACAGATCTGTAAACATGACAGTATAACATGGCTGGGGTGACCCTCTTTGACAGATATATAAACATGACAGTATAACAGGGCTGGACCGACCCTATTTGACAGATCTGTAAACATGACAGTATAACAGGCTGGACCGACCCTATTGTTTTGTGGTTTTGACAGATCTGTAAACATGACAGTATAACATGGCTGGACCGACCCTATTTGACAGATCTGTAAACATGACAGTATAACATGGCTGGGGTGACCCTCTTTGACAGATATTAAACATGACAGTATAACATGGCTGGGGTGACCCTATTTGACAGATCTATAAACATGACAGTATAACATGGCTCGACCGACCCTATTTGACAGATCTGTAAACATGACAGTATAACATGGCTCGACCGACCCTATTTGACAGATCTGTAAACATGACAGTATAACATGGCTCGACCGACCCTATTTGACAGATCTGTAAACATGACAGTATAACATGGCTCGACCGACCCTATTTGACAGATCTGTAAACATGACAGTATAACAGGACTGGACCGACCCTATTTGACAGATCTATAAACATGACAGTATAACATGGCTGGACCGACCCTATTTGACAGATCTGTAAACATGACAGTATAACATGGCTGGGGTGACCCTCTTTGACAGATATATAAACATGACAGTATAACAGTGCTGGACCGACCCTATTTGACAGATCTGTAAACATGACAGTATAACATGGCTGGGGTGACCCTCTTTGACAGATATATAAACATGACAGTATAACATGGCTGGGGTGACCCTATTTGACAGATCTATAAACATGACAGTATAACATGGCTCGAGCGACCCTATTTGACAGATCTATAAACATGACAGTATAACATGGCTCGACCGACCCTATTTGACAGATCTGTAAACATGACAGTATAACATGGCTGGGCTGACCCTCTTTGACAGATATATACACATGACAGTATAACAGGGCTGGACCGACCCTATTTGACAGATCTGTAAACATGACAGTATAACATGGCTGGGGTGACCCTCTTTGACATATATATAAACATGACAGTATAACATGGCTGGGGTGACCCTATTTGACAGATCTATAAACATGACAGTATAACATGGCTGGACCGACCCTATTTGATAGGTCTGTAAACATGACAGTATAACATGGCTGGGGTGACCCTATTTGACAGGTCTATAAACATGACCGTATAACATGGCTGGGGTGACCCTATTTGACAGATCTGTAAACATAACAGTATAACATGGCTGGGGTGACCCTATTTGACAGATCTGTAAACATGACAGTATAACATGGCTGGGGTGACCATATTTGACAGATCTGTAAACATGACAGTATAACATGGCTGGGGTGACCCTCTTTGACCGATATATAAACATGACAATATAACAGGGCTGGGCCGACCCTATTTGACAGATCTGTAAACATGACAGTATAACATGGCTGGGGTGACCCTCTTTGACAGATATATAAACATGACAGTATAACATTGCTGGGGTGACCCTATTTGACAGATCTATAAACATGACAGTATAACATGGCTCGACCGACCCTATTTGACATATCTGTAAACATGACAGTATAACATGGCTCGACCGACCCTATTTGACAGATCTGTAAACATGACAGTATAACATGGCTCGACCGACCCTATTTGACAGATCTGTAAACATGACAGTATAACATGGCTGGACCGACCCTATTTGACAGATCTATAAACATGACAGTATAACAGGGCTGGACCGACCCTATTTGACAGATCTATAAACATGACAGTATAACATGGCTGGACCGACCCTATTTGACAGATCTGTAAACATGACAGTATAACATGGCTGGGGTGACCCTATTTGACAGATCTATAAACATGACAGTATAACATGGCTGGACCGACCCTATTTGACAGATCTGTAAACATGACAGTATAACATGGCTGGGGTGACCCTATTTGACAGATTATAAACATGACATTATAACATGGCTGAGCGACCCTATTTGACAGATCTATAAACATGACAGTATAACATGGCTCGACCGACCCTATTTGACAGATCTGTAAACATGACAGTATAACATGGCTGGGCTGACCCTCTTTGACAGATATATACACATGACAGTATAACAGGGCTGGACCGACCCTATTTGACAGATCTGTAAACATGACAGTATAACATGGCTGGGGTGACCCTCTTTGACATATATATAAACATGACAGTATAACATGGCTGGGGTGACCCTATTTGACAGATCTATAAACATGACAGTATAACATGGCTGGACCGACCCTATTTGACAGGTCTGTAAACATGACAGTATAACATGGCTGGGGTGACCATATTTGACAGATCTGTAAACATGACAGTATAACATGGCTGGACCGCCCTATATGACAGATCTGTAAACATGACAGTATAACATGGCTGGGGTGACCCTATTTGACAGATCAGTAAACATAACAGTATAACATGGCTGGGGTGACCCTATTTGACAGATCTGTAAACATGACAGTATAACATGGCTGGGGTGACCCTATTTGACAGATCTATAAACATGACAGTATAACATGGCTGGACCGACCCTATTTGACAGATCTATAAACATGACAGTATAACATGGCTGGGGTGACCCTATTTGACAGGTCTATAAACATGACAGTATAACATGGCTGGACCGACTATTTGACAGGTATGTAAACATGACAGTATAACATGGCTGGGCTGACCCTATTTGACAGATCTGTAAACATGACAGTATACATTTACATTGCCTCCGTAGCACATACATACATTTACATTGCCTCAGTAGCACATGCATACATACAGTTACATTGCCACCGTAGCACATACATACATACATTTACATTGCCACCGTAGCACATACATAAATACATTTGCATTGCCTCCGTAGCACATACATACATTTACATTGCCTCCGTAGCACATACATACATACATACACTTACATTGCCTCCGTAGCACATACATACATTTACATTGCCTCCGTAGCACATACATACATACATTTACATTGCCACCGTAGCACATAAATACACTTACATTGCCTCCGTAGCACATACATACATTTACATTGCCTCCGTAGCACATACATGCATTTACATTGCCTCCGTAGCACATACATACAGTTACATTTCCTCCGTAGCACATACAGACATTGACATTGCCTCCGTAGAACATACATACATTTGCATTGCCTCCGTAGCACATACATACATTTACATTTCCTCCGTAGCACATACAAACATTTACATTGCCTCCGTAGCACATACATACATAGATTCACATTGCCTCCGTAGCACATACAAACATTTACATTGCCTCCGTAGCACATACATACATTTGCATTGCCTCCGTAGCACATACATACATAGATTCACATTGCCTCCGTAGCACATACAAACATTTACATTGCCTCCGTAGCACATACATACATTTGCATTGCCTCCGTAGCACATACATACATTTACATTGCCTCCGTAGCACATACATATATTTACATTGCCTCCATAGCACATAAATACATTTACATTGCCTCCGTAGCACATACATATATTTACATTGCCTCCATAGAACATAAATACATTTACATTGCCTCCGTAGCACATACATATATTTACATTGCCTCCATAGCACATAAATACATCTACATTGCCTCCGTAGCACATACATATATTTACATTGCCTCCATAGAACATAAATACATTTACATTACCTGCGTAGCACATAAATACATTTACATTGCCTCCGTAGCACATACATATATTTACATTGCCTCCATAGAACATAAATACATTTACATTGCCTCCGTAGCACATACATACATTTACATTGCTTCCGTAGCACATACATACATTTACATTGCCTCCGTAACACATACATACATTTACATTGCTTCCGTAGCACATATATACATTTACATTGCCTACATAGCACATATATACATTCACATTGCCTCCGTAGCACATACATGCATTTACATTACCTCCGTAGCACATACATATATTTACATTGCCTCCATAGCACATACATACATTTACATTGCCTCCATAGCACATACATACATTTACATTGCCTCCATAGCACATACATACATTTACATTGCCTCCGTAGCACATACATACATTTACATTGCCTCCGTAGAACATACATACATTTACATTGCCTCCGTAGCACATACATACATTTACATTGCCTCCGTAGCACATACATACATACATTTACATTGCCTCCGTAGAACATACATACATTTACATTGCCTCCGTAGCACATACATACATTTACATTGCCTCCGTAGCACATACATACATACATTTACATTGCCTCCGTAGAACATACATACATTTACATTGCCTCCGTAGCACATACATACATTTACATTGCCTCCGTAGAACATACATACATTTACATTGCCTCCGTAGCACATACATACATTTACATTTCCTCCGTAGCACATACATACATTTACATTGCCTCCATAGCACATACATACATTTACATTGCCTCCGTAGCACATACATACATTTACATTGCCTCCATATCACATACATATATTTACATTGCCTCCGTAGCACATACATACATTTACATTGCCTCCGTAGCACATACATACATTTACATTGCCTCCGTAGCACATACATACATTTACATTGCCTCCATAGCACATACATACATTTACATTGCCTCCGTAGCACATACATACATTTACATTGCCTCCGTAGCACATACATATATTTACATTGCCTCCGTAGCACATACATACATTTACATTGCCTCCGTAGCACATACATACATTTACATTGCCTCCGTAGCACATAAATACATTTACATTGCCTCCGTAGCACATACATACATAGATTCACATTGCCTCCGTAGCACATACATACATTGCCTCCGTAGCACATACATACACTTACATTGCCTCCGTAGCACATAAATACATTTACATTGCCTCCGTAGCACATACATACATTTACATTGCCTCCGTAGCACATACATACACTTACATTGCCTCCGTAGCACATAAATACACCTACATTTCCTCCGTAGCACATACATACATACATACATTTGCATTGCCTCCGTAGCACATACATACATTTACATTGCCTCCGTAGCACATAAATACATTTACATTGCCTCCGTAGCACATGCATACATTTACATTGCCTCCGTAACACATACATACATTTACATTGCCTCCGTAGCACATACATACACTTACATTGCCTCCGTAGCACATAAATACACCTGCATTTCCTCCGTAGCACATACATACATACATTTACATTACCTCCGTAGCACATACATACACTTACATTGCCTCCGTAGCACATGCATACATTTACATTGCCTCCGTAACACATAAATACATTTACATTGCCTCCGTAGCACATACATACATTTACATTTCCTCCGTAGCACATAAATACATTTACATTGCCTCCGTAGCACATACATTTACAGTATTCATAACCCTCATTAAGACCATCGCTATATTCTCGCTAGCCATTACTGACATATGAGACACATTGTTTATGAACATCCCGAATCCTATGCTTGTAGGCCAGGAGCCTGGTTGGTAGGCACACGGTAACCAGTATCTAATTACCTGGCTGCTCACAAACCGGCCATATCACAATGAAGCCCTTACGAGGTTCGAACCTTCGAAACATCCCGCTCCGTAGGGGGACACCTTAAGCACTAGGCCACGGAGACTGTAATAGGACCACCCTGTTATTCAGTAATAAGGCCATCAACTTCAGTCCCAAATGACACCAAAACTCCAGTAATAAGTGTCATCACTTGAGCCTCGTTCTTTGCACGCATCTTCAGCCCTCGGGTAGGGTTTCCTATCATATGTGGCGTCCCGAACGACCTCTGGTTCGATACTCGGTTAGGCCATATATGTAGTGTTATTGAGCAAGGCACCTCACACACACTGCTTAGTACTGGTTAGCCCCTTAGGTCGGCTAAGCATGTCCAGGAAAACATGTCTAGGTCCCCCGCAAGGGGATTGACATTAATGGAACATACATATGCAACTCTTGGAGATGCTAGATTCACTTTATCCCATACGTTGTGGTTTTACAAAAGCTGTATATATTGCATACATGTTGACACGGGCGACATGGGGTCTGGCATTATCTTGTTGTAATGTCGATACGATGCATCATGGGTTTGAAGCAGAGGAACAACATGAGGGCCCATGATGTGTTCCCTATATATGCTTAGGTTTCCAGAGATGTAAATGCAAGTGCAATCCCTATGGATAAAAGCCGGTGTACGGAGACTGTCCTTATTTACATAGTTACCTCCCGTAGACATTTTCAACCATTTGCAACTTACGAGTCTTTCAAGTTTCAACACAACTTCTGTTAGAGTGCGACTTCAGGGGAAGCACTTCCATGTAACATTGGTTAATACGTTCGACTGTGGTAATCCAGATATAGTGAGTTCAAGCACCCACTCCCGCCCATTAATTTAATGGTGGATGATGACCCAAGTGACTGGCTAAGCTCTCGATGTAAACATTTCTACCAGTATTTCAGGCGAAAACGGTGTTGAGAAAGTCAAAGAAAAGTATGGGTGTTTTACCAGTAACGATTCAGAGATGGCCTAGTGTCTTGCTGAATTCTGGAAATCAGTTTACAGTTTAATCAATTGCTGAAAATGGCACATTTAATGAAAAAAAACCCAGACTATCACTGTCTATTATTAATGATATAGTTTTCAGCTACGAAGTAGTAATAAAGAAGCTTAGAGACCGTAAACCTGATAGCTCACTGGGACGTATTCATCCAAGAGGACTATGTGCTGGTACTTTAGGTTTCCATTGGCTAGAATAAGATTATTTAGTGTGTCTCTTGACACTACTCTGCCTAGAGACTGGACCTCTGCCTACTGGACCTCTGCCTAGAGACTGGTACTCTGCCTAGAGACTGGACATCTGCCTAGAGACTGGACTTCTGCCTAGAGACTGGTACTCTGCCTAGAGACTGGACCTCTGCCTAGAGACTGGTACTCTGCCTAATGACTAGACCTCTACCTAGAAACTGGTACTCTGCCTATAGACTGGACCTCTGCCTAGAGACTGGTACTCTGCCTAGAGACTGGACCTCTGCATAGAGACTGGTACTCTGTCTAGAGACTGGACTTCTGCCTAGAGACTGGACCTCTGCCTAGAGACTGGTACTCTGCCTAGAGACTGGACCTCTGTCTAGAGACTGGAACTCTGCCTAGAGACTGGAACTCTGCCTAGAGATTGGACCTCTGCCTAGAGACTGGTACTCTGCCTAGAGACTGGTACTCTGCCTAGAACCTGGACCTCTGCCTAGAGACTGGTACTCTGCCTAGAGACTGGTACTCTGCCTATAGACTGGACCTCTGTAATATTATAGAAAGGCTCTAGATATGATGTAAAGAGCTATAGAACTATTAGTTTAACTAGCGTTCCTTGTAACATTATGAAGTACATCATAAAAGATTGTCTGGTGACTTATTTAGACACTTAAAAGTTGATAAATGTAAATCAACATGGATTTGTGAACAATAGATGTTTGTGCGGTCGTATCCAGAAAGTAGCGGTTAGAGGTTTGAGGTTCTCAGTGGCGTTCCTCAGGGGTCAGCCTAGGGACAATTACTGTTTATTATCTGTGTCAATGAGATCCCAGATTCAGTTTTAACAAACAAATATTGGACACAAAGAGGCTCAGCCTACATCTTAAATACCCATAAAAAATGTAAATGTATTAATACTTCATGTGAGGATGTTTGATTGATATCTATATAGGTTCTTGTCCGTGTTTGATTGATATCTATATAGGTTCCTGTCCGTGTTTGATTGATATCTATATAGGTTCCTGTCCGTGTTTGATTGATATCTATATAGGTTCCTGTCCGTGTTTGATTGATATCTATATAGGTTCCTGTCCGTGTTTGATTGATATCTATATAGGTTCCTGTCCGTGTTTGATTGATATCTATATAGGTTCCTGTCCGTGTTTGATTGATATCTATATAGGTTCCTGTCCGTGTTTGATTGATATCTATATAGGTTCCTGTCCGTGTTTGATTGATATCTATATAGGTTCCTGTCCGTGTTTGATTGATATCTATATAGGTTCTTGTCCGTGTTTGATTGATATCTATATAGGTTCCTGTCCGTGTTTGATTGATATCTATATAGGTTCCTGTCCGTGTTTGATTGATATCTATATAGGTTCTTGTCCGTGTTTGATTGATATCTATATAGGTTCCTGTCCGTGTTTGATTGATATCTATATAGGTTCCTGTCCGTGTTTGATTGATATCTATATAGGTTCCTGTCCGTGTTTGATTGATATCTATATAGGTTCCTGTCCGTGTTTGATTGATATCTATATAGGTTCTGTGTGTTTGATTGATATCTATATAGGTTCCTGTCCGTGTTTGATTGATATCTATATAGGTTCCTGTCCGTGTTTGATTGATATCTATATAGGTTCCTGTCCGTGTTTGATTGATATCTATATAGGTTCCTGTCCGTGTTTGATTGATATCTATATAGGTTCCTGTCCGTGTTTAGGGTTGCAAGTCATCTATCGTTTATAACCCCCTCTTGTTTGTGTCATCGGAGCTCATTCATCAAAGCTTACATCCGTGTACACCATCTCGTGTAGTTATGTATTTCCGGTATATGTATTTCCGGTATATGTATTTACATACAAACCGCTGACGTCGTACAACGTTGGGGATTTCCTTGTGTAAGCAACTCCCTACACGTGGAAAGTCAACTTTGGCTTGTAAATGTAAATCCCATTAAATATGCTTTGGTATTGTAGGACGCATTATGGGTATGTGACTATATCGAGCTATTAAAAACCAAACTACAGGAATACTATTACCGGCATGTACCTGAATTTAATCCTCATTTTGCTTCTCCACTTCAACAAAGACACAAAGAAGAAATACTATGGAGAATCACTTGTGTTTATCATAGTTTTGCCGGCATCGTATCATCAGTTACGTAAACATTATTTCCGAGTATGGTTGAGGCCCTGATTTGGGTATTTATATAATATACTAAATTTGGGGGAAAAACTGTTTTATAAAAAAATCATTGAGTAGAACATGGTCCTTATATTATGCCCAAATTTGGTAGTTATGGGAAGTACGTAGTAACCTAAACACGGATCAAAGCAATTTCATTTATAAATATCAGATAGCAGATTGCCATTTTACAAAGTTGGAATGAACATAAATATATATGAATGACATTTGGAGCATGTTTTCTGATAGGTGGAGCTATTTTACCTCATTCTGAACATTTCTGTATACTCTCGGTATGTCATGACCAGTGGTATGTTAAGAAATGACTATGAATTCAATATTTTCTAACAACCTGTTTACAAGAAAGTCAGTAATACTAATAGCTATTAAAATCTTAAAATATAAACAAAAATTACTATAATTTGTGATCATTTGTGACTGGCACAGTACAATATAGGACTGGAATGGAAGAAAATATACAACATGCCATTTGTATGTACTATCGATACAAAATTACGAACATTCCAATATAAATATGTGACACGAATATTACCAACTAATGAACTACTCTATAAATTAAAAACATATTTGATAGACAAACAAATAGAGTTTAATATAGATTATAAAACGGTTTCATTTGGTAATCAAAGTATAGAGCATCCCCATATTATGATAGATTTCATCATTCTTTCAGCAAAATATTATATTTTTAAAAGCAAAATAGAAAAATGTGTTCCAAACTGCATTACCTTTATCAGATATTTAAAGGAAAGACAACACATCGAAGAACATATAGCCTTTATGAAAAATAAACTAGAAGCTCACAATAGAAAGTGGAACAAATTGATATTGACTGATATAAATATATCACAAGCATGTAACAGCAATCGTATTAGCAACTGATATTGAAAAGATGTTTGTATTCTGGATCGGAATTCTTTCAACTCTTCCTGCTATCTTACTTTCAAACATAATGTCTTCTCTCTTTATAACAATTAATAAATGCATTTGTACATATACTATGCTAATATATAGTATCGATAGATTATTGTAAAACAACTGCAATTTATATTATATGTTTACATATGTAATTGTTAATTACAACATGAAAAAAATAAACGGGCTACTCCTCGTAGCTGAAAAAAAACAAAAACAAAAAAACAATATAGGACTGGATTGTGTCTAGAAACAAGCACTGACTGAGAACATTTGGTAAGCCTTAGGTTGTAAGGTGAAAACATAAAATTTGCATGTTATATTTTTGTCATGGAATAATTAGGCGTATATACAGGCATGTCCTGATGTTATGATAACTTCACCGTATTGTTCTTAAGATGCTTTACAATGACAGAGTGTTGGTTACTTAAGGTGCTTTACAATGACAGAGTGTTGGTTACTTAAGGTGCTTTACAATGACAGAGTGTTGGTTACTTAAGGTGCTTTACAATGACAGAGTGTTGGTTACTTAAGGTGCTTTACAATGACAGAGTGTTGGTTACTTAAGGTGCTTTACAATGACAGAGTGTTGGTTACTTAAGGTGCTTTACAATGACAGAGTGTTGGTTACTTAAGGTGCTTTACAATGACAGAGTGTTGGTTACTTAAGGTGCTTTACAATGACAGAGTGTTGGTTACTTAAGGTGCTTTACAATGACAGAGTGTTGGTTACTTAAGGTGCTTTACAATGACAGAGTGTTGGTTACTTAAGGTGCTTTACAATGACAGAGTGTTGGTTACTTAAGGTGCTTTACAATGACAGAGTGTTGGTTACTTAAGGTGCTTTACAATGACAGAGTGTTGGTTACTTAAGGTGCTTTACAATGACAAGAGTGTTGGTTACTTAAGGTGCTTTACAATGACAGAGTGTTGGTTACTTAAGGTGCTTTGCAATGACAGAGTGTTGGTTACTTAAGGTGCTTTGCAATGACAGAGTGTTGGTTACTATCTAGACATCCTGTCACATGTGCTGGTTAATACATGTGCAAGCCGAAGCATTCTAGAATTGATAATTAACTAAAAGTTTTATTTCATGCATTCATCGCAACAGTTTCTGATGTTACTGACATTACAGGAGCAGTTACTGACATTACAAGAGCAGTTACTGACATTATATGAGCAGTTACTGACATTACTAGAGCAGTTCCTGACATTACAAGAGCAGTTACTGACATTACAGGAGCAGTTACTGACATTACAATGGCAGTTACTGACATTACATGAGCAGTTACTGACATTATAGTACCCATTACTGACATTACAAGAGCAGTTACTGACATTATAGGAGCAGTTATTGACATTACTAGAGCAGTTACTTACATTACAATAGCAGTTACTGACATTACATGAGCGGCTACAGGAGCAGTTACTGACATTATAGGACCAGTTACTGACATTACAAGAGCAGTTATTGACATAGGAGCAGTTATTGACATTACAGGAGCAGTTACTGACATTACAGGACCAGCTACTGACATTACATGAGTAGTTACTGACATTTCAAGAGCAGTTACTGACATTACAGGAGCAGCTACTGACATTGCATGAACAGTTACTGACATTATATGAGCAGTTATTGACATTACAGGAACAGTTACTGACATTACATGACCAGCTACTGACATTACAGGAGCAGCTACTGACATTGCAGGAGCAGTTACTGATATTACAGGACCAGTTACTGACATTATATGAGCAGTTACTGACATTACAGTATCAGTTACTGACATTACATGAGTGGTTACATTAGCAGTTACTGACATTATAGGACCAGTTACTGACATTACAAGAGCAGTTACTGAAATTACAGGACCAGTTACTGACATTACAGGAGCAGTTACTGACATTACAGGAGCAGTTACTGACATTACAAGAGCAGTTACTGATATTACAGGAGCAGTTACTGACATTACAGGAGCAGTTACTGTCGTTGAACAATGTTGATACCCGGCACATTGATCAGTTGTGACTGGCATAGTACAGCAGAGGGCAGTGATATGCTGGCATGTGTCTTCACTAGAAACAAACAGCGACTGAGAACATTTGGTAAGCCCAAGGTTGTAAGGTGAAACTTAAAATTAAATCTCTTGTCCTTTGATAGTTGGCAATTTCCATAAAAACACTGTATATATGTTTATAGTATCACAGAAATGCTATGTTTGAAACAATTTTGTTAACCCTGCTGCCATGACATGCTACATTTTGAAGAAACCTCAGTTGGTTATGATAATCAGCGACTTCTGTATAACACTACATGTATGTTAATACATCTAGGTCAATTCAAGACAATTAATAAAAATCCTGTAACTGCTCAATTATCCATTTCCGTCCAAATTTGAACATCAGGTACATGTATGTATGTATGTTCCATTAATGTCAAACCCCTTGCGAGGACGTAGACATGTTTTCCTGGGCAAACTTAGCCGACCTAAGTGGTTAACCAGTACTAAGCAATGTGTGTGAGGTGTCTTGCTCAATGACACTACATACGTGGCCTGACCGAGTATCGAACCCGGGACCGATCGATTCCAAATCCGACGCTCTACCACTGGACCACGGACGCCACATCTTCTTGAATCTTAGTTCCATTCGGTAATCTGCCATATTGGCTCAATAGCAGTTTTGTCTTATGTCAACGAATCGAGGGCATGCTGATGCTAATGTGGCCATCTTGTAGTAACAGTGTTATATTCACTTTCAGGCCTCCTTGAAAGACCACCTCTGTCTGCACACATTGATGAGGTCCGCTATAAGATATATGTGTCTGGGAAGGCTGCTGTTGGAAAGAGTTGTACAGTGGCAAAGTTAACAGGACATGACATTCCAAAGTCATACATTGAGACTGCAGGTACCACTTTTATGGTTTAACAAATGAATGTTCGTTTTCTACATTTTTATGGACAAATTAGAGGTAACAATTTGACATTTCACACTTCGATTAACGCAGAAGAACATTCAATTGTTATAATAACAACAAGTTTTTCAAATAAATGACAAGTGTTTTTATTTCATCAACATTTCCATACCATGCAGAATCCTTTACGCTGTTGCTATTTTGTTGGAACAGACTACATTTTTGCGCAGTCGCACATTAATAATCACTTCCAGTTATGAACGACGATCACATGGGCTGAATCAACCAATCAGAATTGCAACATTGCAAGTTGTAATTATATGTGAATGAAAACCATTAACAAGCATCTTATTCAGACAGTATATTTGTAAGTGCAAACAGTTATTGGAAATTAAATCAAAGTAATCCGTAAAAAAAAGTAAGAAAAGCTTTTTATTCTGTGTTAGAGGCTTTGAATTTCTAGGCAGAAGTTGCACTGCACCTACACATATCTCACCCATTGCACCTACATATACCTCACCAGTTGCACCTACACATATCTCACCCATTACACCTACACATATCTCACCCACTGCACATACACATATCTTACCCGTTGCACCTACACATATCTCACCCATTGCACCTACACATATATCACCTGTTGCACCTACACATATCTCACCCGTTGCACCTACACATATCTTACCCGTTGCACCTACACATATCTCACCCATTGCACCTACACATATCTCACCCATTGCACCTACATATACCTCACCAGTTGCACCTACACATATCTCACCCGTTGCACCTACACATATCTTACCTGTTGCACCTACACATATCTCACCCATTGCACCTACACATATATCACCTGTTGCACCTACACATATCTCACCTGTTGCACCTACACATATCTCACCCATTGCACCTACACATATATCACCCGTTGCACCTACACATATCTCACCCGTTGCACCTACACATATCTCATCCATTGCACCTACACATATATCCCCCGCTGCACCTACACATATCTCCCCCGCTGCACCTACACATATCTTACCCGTTGCACCTACACATATCTCACCCGTTGCACCTACACATATCTCACCGCTGCACCTACACATATCTCCCCGCTGCACCTACACATATCTCCCCCGTTGCACCTACACATATCTCACCCATTGCACCTACACATATCTCCCCGCTGCACCTACACATATCTTACCGTTGCACCTACACATATCTCACCCATTGCACCTACACATATCTCACCCATTGCACCTACACATATCTCACCCGCTGCACCTACACATATCTCACCCGTTGCACCTACACATATCTCACCCGTTGCACCTACACATATCTCACCATTGCACCTACACATATTCACCCGTGCACCTACACATATCTCACCCGTTGCACCTACACATATCTCACCGTTGCACCTACACATATCTCACCCATTGCACCTACACATATCTCACCCGTTGCACCTACACATATCTCACCCGCTGCACCTACACATATCTCCCCGCTGCACCTACACATATCTTACCCGTTGCACCTACACATATCTCACCCGTTGCACCTACACATATCTCCCCCGCTGCACCTACACATATCTTACCCGTTGCACCTACACATATCTCACCCATTGCACCTACACATATATCACCTGTTGCACCTACACATATCTCACCCATTGCACCTACACATATCTTACCCGTTGCACCTACACATATCTCACCCATTGCACCTACACATATATCACCCGTTGCACCTACACATATCTCACCCGTTGCACCTACACATATCTCATCCATTGCACTACACATATTCCCCCGCTGCACCTACACATATCTCCCTGCTGCACCTACACATATCTTACCCGTTGCACCTACACATATCTCACCCATTGCACCTACACATATCTCACCCGTTGCACCTACACATATCTCACCCGCTGCACCTACACATATCTCCCCCGCTGCACCTACACATATCTTACCCATTGCACCTACACATATCTCACCCATTGCACCTACACATATCTTACCCGTTGCACCTACACATATCTCACCCATTGCACCTACACATATCTCACCCGTTGCACCTACACATATCTCACCTGCTGCACCTACACATATCTCACCCGTTGTACCTACACATATATCACCCGTTGCACCTACACATATCTCACCCGTTGCACCTACACATATCTCACCCGTTGCACCTACACATATCTCACACGTTACGTCTACACATATCTGACCCTTTGCAACTACACATATCTCACCCGTTGCACCTACACATATCTCACCTGTTACATCTACACATATCTCACCCGTTGCACCTACACATAATAACAGTAATCTGACTAAACCTACATCTAACGGGCAGTATTCCACGATTTCCTCCACTGTACGTAGGATAACATAGTCCATTCCGGGTCTGTCAACCAATTCAGAAATTCCTACTTTCTCTTTTTGCAAGTTTGTCGATCACATAAACATTGTTTACTGATGAAAATGAATTCATGAAATTAATTCGGAAGAATGTAGTAACCATGTTATTTATAGTGAAAACATGCATATGTTTTATGTTACTTTAAAAGTATTTTTTATCATTGTCTGTTTTCTAGTATAGTATAGTGATGGTTGGTTGTATTTCACTCAGCAAAAAACAATGATTGAATGACGCTACTTGTAGTTAATAACTCTCATAAATCTATTTATTTTGTTATACTGTACAGCCATAACAAGGTTTAACCAATCAAAGACAAGATCCATCAGGTGTCATCTAGCACACATGGCCTTAGGATACGACATGTATCTACATGTATCACATTGTAAAATACCTCTATCCTTCCCTTGCCTAGAAACAATATACATAGTCCGTCCAAAAGCTCTCTCAGAGCTTGTACTGTTGCTATCTTGCCTAGAAACAATATACATAGTCCGTCCAAAAGCTCTCTCAGAACTTGTACTGTTGCTATCTTGCCTAGAAACAATATACATAGTCCGTCCAAAAGCTCTCTCAGAGCTTGTACTGTTGCTATCTTGCCTAGAAACAATATACATAGTCCGTCCAAAAGCTCTCTCAGAGCTTGTACTGTTGCTATCTTGCCTAGAAACAATATACATAGTCCGTCCAAAAGCTCTCTCAGAACTTGTACTGTTGCTATCTTGCCTAGAAACAATATACATAGTCCGTCCAAAAGCTCTCTCAGAGCTTGTACTGTTGCTATCTTGCCTAGAAACAATATACATAGTCCGTCCAAAAGCTCTCTCAGAGCTTGTACTGTTGCTATCTTGCCTAGAAACAATATACATAGTCCATCCAAAAGCTCTCTCAGAACTTGTACTGTTGCTATCTTGCCTAGAAACAATATACATAGTCCATCCAAAAGCTCTCTCAGAACTTGTACTGTTGCTATCTTGCCTAGAAACAATATACATAGTCCATCCAAAAGCTCTCTCAGAACTTGTACTGTTGCTATCTTGCCTAGAAACAATATACATAGTCCGTCCAAAAGCTCTCTCAGAGCTTGTACTGTTGCTATCTTGCCTAGAAACAATATACATAGTCCGTCCAAAAGCTCTCTCAGAGCTTGTACTGTTGCTATCTTGCCTAGAAACAATATACATAGTCCGTCCAAAAGCTCTCTCAGAGCTTGTACTGTTGCTATCTTGCCTAGAAACAATATACATAGTCCGTCCAAAAGCTCTCTCAGAGCTTGTACTGTTGCTATCTTGCCTAGAAACAATATACATAGTCCGTCCAAAAGCTCTCTCAGAGCTTGTACTGTTGCTATCTTGCCTAGAAACAATATACATAGTCCGTCCAAAAGCTCTCTCAGAGCTTGTACTGTTGCTATCTTGCCTAGAAACAATATACATAGTCCGTCCAAAAGCTCTCTCAGAACTTGTACTGTTGCTATCTTGCCTAGAAACAATATACATAGTCCGTCCAAAAGCTCTCTCAGAACTTGTACTGTTGCTATCTTGCCTAGAAACAATATACATAGTCCGTCCAAAAGCTCTCTCAGAACTTGTACTGTTGCTATCTTGCCTAGAAACAATATAGATAGTCCGTCCAAAAGCTCTCTCAGAACTTGTACTGTTGCTATCTTGCCTAGAAACAATATACATAATCCGTCCAAAAGCTCTCTCAGAACTTGTACTGTTGCTATCTTGCCTAGAAACAATATACATAGTCCGTCCAAAAGCTCTCTCAGAACTTGTACTGTTGCTATCTTGCCTAGAAACAATATACATAGTCCGTCCAAAAGCTCTCTCAGAGCTTGTACTGTTGCTATCTTGCCTAGAAACAATATACATAGTCCGTCCAAAAGCTCTCTCAGAACTTGTACTGTTGCTATCTTGCCTAGAAACAATATACATAGTCCGTCCAAAAGCTCTCTCAGAGCTTGTACTGTTGCTATCTTGCCTAGAAACAATATACATAGTCCGTCCA
>CM026387.1:440354-461917 GCA_014843695.1 Archivesica marissinica
TTGTACTGTTGCTATCTTGCCTAGAAACAATATACATAGTCCGTCCAAAAGCTCTCTCAGAACTTGTACTGTTGCTATCTTGCCTAGAAACAATATACATAGTCCGTCCAAAAGCTCTCTCAGAACTTGTACTGTTGCTATCTTGCCTAGAAACAATATACATAGTCCGTCCAAAAGCTCTCTCAGAGCTTGTACTGTTGCTATCTTGCCTAGAAACAATATACATAGTCCGTCCAAAAGCTCTCTCAGAACTTGTACTGTTGCTATCTTGCCTAGAAACAATATACATAGTCCGTCCAAAAGCTCTCTCAGAGCTTGTACTGTTGCTATCTTGCCTAGAAACAATATACATAGTCCATCCAAAAGCTCTCTCAGAGCTTGTACTGTTGCTATCTTGCCTAGAAACAATATACATAGTCCGTCCAAAAGCTCTCTCAGAGCTTGTACTGTTGCTATCTTGCCTAGAAACAATATACATAGTCCGTCCAAAAGCTCTCTCAGAACTTGTACTGTTGCTATCTTGCCTAGAAACAATATACATAGTCCGTCCAAAAGCTCTCTCAGAGCTTGTACTGTTGCTATCTTGCCTAGAAACAATATACATAGTCCGTCCAAAAGCTCTCTCAGAGCTTGTACTGTTGCTATCTTGCCTAGAAACAATATACATAGTCCGTCCAAAAGCTCTCTCAGAGCTTGTACTGTTGCTATCTTGCCTAGAAACAATATACATAGTCCGTCCAAAAGCTCTCTCAGAGCTTGTACTGTTGCTATCTTGCCTAGAAACAATATACATAGTCCGTCCAAAAGCTCTCTCAGAACTTGTACTGTTGCTATCTTGCCTAGAAACAATATACATAGTCCGTCCAAAAGCTCTCTCAGAACTTGTACTGTTGCTATCTTGCCTAGAAACAATATACATAGTCCGTCCAAAAGCTCTCTCAGAACTTGTACTGTTGCTATCTTGCCTAGAAACAATATACATAGTCCGTCCAAAAGCTCTCTCAGAACTTGTACTGTTGCTATCTTGCCTAGAAACAATATACATAGTCCGTCCAAAAGCTCTCTCAGAACTTGTACTGTTGCTATCTTGCCTAGAAACAATATACATAGTCCGTCCAAAAGCTCTCTCAGAACTTGTACTGTTGCTATCTTGCCTAGAAACAATATACATAGTCCGTCCAAAAGCTCTCTCAGAACTTGTACTGTTGCTATCTTGCCTAGAAACAATATACATAGTCCGTCCAAAAGCTCTCTCAGAACTTGTACTGTTGCTATCTTGCCTAGAAACAATATACATAATCCGTCCAAAAGCTCTCTCAGAACTTGTACTGTTGCTATCTTGCCTAGAAACAATATACATAGTCCGTCCAAAAGCTCTCTCAGAACTTGTACTGTTGCTATCTTGCCTAGAAACAATATACATAGTCCGTCCAAAAGCTCTCTCAGAGCTTGTACTGTTGCTATCTTGCCTAGAAACAATATACATAGTCCGTCCAAAAGCTCTCTCAGAACTTGTACTGTTGCTATCTTGCCTAGAAACAATATACATAGTCCGTCCAAAAGCTCTCTCAGAGCTTGTACTGTTGCTATCTTGCCTAGAAACAATATACATAGTCCGTCCAAAAGCTCTCTCAGAACTTGTACTGTTGCTATCTTGCCTAGAAACAATATACATAGTCCGTCCAAAAGCTCTCTCAGAGCTTGTACTGTTGCTATCTTGCCTAGAAACAATATACATAGTCCGTCCAAAAGCTCTCTCAGAGCTTGTACTGTTGCTATCTTGCCTAGAAACAATATACATAGTCCGTCCAAAAGCTCTCTCAGAGCTTGTACTGTTGCTATCTTGCCTAGAAACAATATACATAGTCCGTCCAAAAGCTCTCTCAGAGCTTGTACTGTTGCTATCTTGCCTAGAAACAATATACATAGTCCGTCCAAAAGCTCTCTCAGAACTTGTACTGTTGCTATCTTGCCTAGAAACAATATACATAGTCCGTCCAAAAGCTCTCTCAGAACTTGTATGTTGCATCTTGCTAGAAACAATATACATAGTCCGTCCAAAAGCTCTCTCAGAGCTTGTACTGTTGCTATCTTGCCTAGAAACAATATACATAGTCCGTCCAAAAGCTCTCTCAGAACTTGTACTGTTGCTATCTTGCCTAGAAACAATATACATAGTCCGTCCAAAAGCTCTCTCAGAACTTGTACTGTTGCTATCTTGCCTAGAAACAATATACATAGTCCGTCCAAAAGCTCTCTCAGAGCTTGTACTGTTGCTATCTTGCCTAGAAACAATATACATAGTCCGTCCAAAAGCTCTCTCAGAACTTGTACTGTTGCTATCTTGCCTAGAAACAATATACATAGTCCGTCCAAAAGCTCTCTCAGAACTTGTACTGTTGCTATCTTGCCTAGAAACAATATACATAGTCCGTCCAAAAGCTCTCTCAGAACTTGTACTGTTGCTATCTTGCCTAGAAACAATATACATAGTCCGTCCAAAAGCTCTCTCAGAACTTGTACTGTTGCTATCTTGCCTAGAAACAATATACATAGTCCGTCCAAAAGCTCTCTCAGAACTTGTACTGTTGCTATCTTGCCTAGAAACAATATACATAGTCCGTCCAAAAGCTCTCTCAGAACTTGTACTGTTGCTATCTTGCTAACTCAGAGCTTGTGTTGTACTGTTGCTATCTTGCTGACTCAAAATAAAATTTATATTATCTTTTCTTGTCATAGCTGAAAAAGCTGCATTTTGATGTCATTCAGTTGACCTACATGTAGTTAATTGACAATACACCATGAATTGGCACATGAATATTGTTATTCAATGTAAATGTGATTGTGTTTGCAACCATTTCAGGCATCTATCATTTAACATCAACTTTTAATCAGTTTTACTAGTGTTTATTTTTATCTAAGCATATTTAGTGCAAATGGCTGATGGAATTTAGATTTAAAGATTAGTTTAATGATTTCATAATAAATCACACAATATAAACCAAACGACCCTGGGAAAACATTTCTCAATAGTTTATATATATACTGAGTCAAAAAAGAAACGATACCTGGTGTTTATGTGTCTATAATTTCAACATTTATTAAGAAAATTCATAAGGTGATAGTCCAACATGTTTGAAAGAGGAGCACATAAAGCATAATGAGCCTCCGAAACTGTCTGCTGTGTGATGACGTAATTCGTCGGACAGGGGTCTAATGGAGTTTTCACACAGACGTCAATAACCATTTGCGTCTCTCACTGCAATGCACCGCCGTCGCATCGAACGGAAGAGTGTCTGAATCTCTTGCTGGTCAATATTTGTCCACTCCTGACGCAAAACATCCCTCAGTTGGTTTAACGTTAACGGCTGACGTCTGACGCGGCGGTCTAACGTATCCCACAAATGTTCTATGGGTGACAAGTCTGGTGACAAAGCAGGCCACGGCAGGGTTTCAATATTGTTCTGCTCCAATAATGTGGTGGAAATCCGAGCAATATGACACCTGGCGTTGTCCTGTTGGAACAGTGTGACGTTTCTGTTGGCGTTAAAGAACGGCACAACAACTGGCGCAAGGATCTCATCACAGTACCGCTGGGCGTTTAGGTTCCCGTCCACCACTAACAGTTCAGTGCGACTGCCGAAGGTGATACCGCCCCACGCCATAAAGCTTCCGCCCCCGAACAGATCGACCTGACGTACACATGCGTCGGCGTAACGTTCACCGCGTCTGCGATATACCCGCTCTCTGCCATCCACTCGACGTAAACAGAACCGCGATTCATCGCTAAACATCACCGAATTCCACTGTAACCGAGTCCAGCGAGCACGTTCCGTCGTCCATTCCCGCCGTATGTCACGGTGACGTCGTATCAGGATGGGTGCAACGTATGGCCGATAGGCACGAATGCCACGTTCACCAAGCCGGTTCCTGACTGTTTGTGCACTGATGCGATTGTTGGTCATCCCAGGAGTAACGGCAGCTGTGTGCGTAGCAGGTAGGAACCGGTCACGTAAATGTGACGTCCGAATGTGACGGTCCTGTTCACGCGTCGTCACACGTGGTTGACCAGATCTTGGACGGTCGTCCACCGATCCATGTGTTCGATAACGTCGAAGTAGACGTGTTATCGTGATCCGCGTAACCCAGAGTCGATTTGCGACATCACGCTGATGTAAACCGCCGTCAATCATGCCAATGGCACGCATTCTCTGATTACGGTTTAGCCTAGGCATTTTGTTAGAGGTAACAATGGGTATGTAAGGTGTTTTTCCTCGATGATAATGCAATACCAGTACAATAAACCGGTTTTCCGATTTGTACATGTGTAGGAAGTTGTCTTTGTTGAGGAGCACGTGCAAATCGGAAATTCGGCGTTCCAGGATTATCGGGTGTTTATTTACCTGTGTTTATGGTTGGCTGACGTTGCAATAAGATACCCGGTACTGATACGTAATAATATATTAAACCTTTCTATGGTTTTATCCGTTTTACGTCATTTTTAGTTTGGTATCGTTTCTTTTTTGACTCAGTATATATAGAGAATATTAGGTTACTGTCTTATAAATTTTAATTTATTAGGCGAGTCGGAGAAAAAATACAAGGCGAGGCTCTGCCGAGCATTGTATTTTTTCGGAGACGAGCCTAATAAATTAAAATTTATAAGACAGTAACCTAATATTCTATTTATCCTACATTCTGAGTGTGCACCCGACACAAAAACAAACAAACTAGCCATGACAGCTTACAAACTCGCTACGCACTTGTTAATATGTTGCGCATTGATATTTCTATTTATATCCACGGTTAGCCCTATGACGTCACGAAAGCTTTATTAGGCACTGACTAAAATTTATTAGGCAGGCCGTTTTTGTACGTTATTTCGCATGAAGGTAGGATAAAAATTATTATCCAGCTGAGCTCACTCAATGAGTCATCAATCATTCATGATCAATAATATACATGTAACTATGTTCTCCAAAGTTATTGATATGAACAAGATGATGTTGTTTCATTCACTTGCAGGAATACAAACCAGCACATGTTACTGGCCTGCCAAAGTCATTGATATGAACAAGGTGATGTTGTTTCGACTGCAGTTCTGGGATTCAGGGGACGGAGCTTGTAAGAAATTTGATCATATTTTACCAGTAAGTGCCATATTGTTTCATTAGTAACGCTATACTTGTACCTGTAGTATTGTACTGAACAATGATATACTTGTACCTGTAGTATTGTACTGAACAATGATATACTTGTACATGTAGTATTGTACTGAACAATGATATACTTGTACCTGTAGTATTGTACTGAACAACGATATACTTGTACCTGTAGTATTGTACTGAACAACGATATACTTGTACCTGTAGTATTGTACTGAACAATGATATACTTGTACATGTAGTATTGTACTGAACAATGATATACTTGTACATGTAGTATTGTACTGAACAACGATATACTTGTACCTGTAGTATTGTACTGAACAATGATATACTTGTACCTGTAGTATTGTACTGAACAACGATATACTTGTACCTGTAGTATTGTACTGAACAACGATATACTTGTACCTGTAGTATTGTACTGAACAATGATATACTTGTACCTGTAGTATTGTACTGAACAACGATATACTTGTACCTGTAGTATTGTACTGAACAATGATATACTTGTACCTGTAGTATTGTACTGAACAATGATATACTTGTACCTGTAGTATTGTACTGAACAACGATATACTTGTACCTGTAGTATTATACTGAACAGAAAGAACTGATGGAGATATTTCTGCCAGACCATCGACAGGTATCATGAAGCCTGAAGGATACTACTAGCAATACACAAACATATCCCAACTCTCATATTTCTCATATTTATTTGTTCTACCACGATCTATTTGATGGGCAGGACCATATTTATTTGTTCTACCACGATCTATTTGATGGGCAAGACCATATTTATTTGTTCTACCACGATCTATTTGATGGGCAAGACCATATTTATTTGTTCTACCACGATCTATTTGATGGGCAGGACCATATTTATTTGTTCTACCACGATCTATTTGATGGGCAGGACCATATTTATTTGTTCTACCACGATCTATTTGATGGGCAGGACCATATTTATTTGTTCTACCACGATCTATTTGATGGGCAGGACCATATTTATTTGTTCTACCACGATCTATTTGATGGGCAGGACCATATTTATTTGTTCTACCACGATCTATTTGATGGGCAGGACCATATTTATTTGTTCTACCACGATCTATTTGATGGGCAGGACCATATTTATTTGTTCTACCACGATCTATTTGATGGGCAGGACCATATTTATTTGTTCTACCACGATCTATTTGATGGGCAGGACCATATTTATTTGTTCTACCACGATCTATTTGATGGGCAGGACCATATTTATTTGTTCTACCACGATCTATTTGATGGGCAGGACCATATTTATTTGTTCTACCACGATCTATTTGATGGGCAGGACCATATTTATATTTGTTCTACCACGATCTATTTGATGGGCAGGACCATATTACGGTGGGTAATCTAGTTAATTCTCGGCAGCTCGAAGTTTTATGAAATTTCAACAACACGCTGACGAGTGTTACAGCAATAGGTTCCGTCAGCAACTTCAGCTTTATAGTATAAATAAAATAGCGACACACAGTAATTTAAATTGCAAATTCAGAGCCAAGTTATAAGGTAAGTGATGTTCTTTATTGCAATATATTTTTGACATGGCTCCATCTGATTTACTGAAGTTAGCGAAACATTTTATGTGCTCAGTTTTGTAAAACAATAAAACAATGACTGTTTGGTGAAGTTGTGTGATGGTGAATCAATGTTCTAATTAAATGTTTTCCGAAACTATGTTTAGAGGTTATGTACAGGTAAGGTACGTCCAGATGTTTAGAGGTTATGTACAGGTAAGGTACGTCCAGGTGTTTAGAGGTTATGTACAGGTAAGGTACGTCCAGGTGTTTAGAGGTTATGTACAGGTAAGGTACGTCCAGATGTTTAGAGGTTATGTACAGGTAAGGTACATCCAGATGTTTAGAGGTTATGTACAGGTACGTCCAGGTGGACGATGTTTTATATTTCACAATGATATAGAATTTGGGATATATTTCCTCACAGAAAATGACATTTTAGGCTGGAAATACTAAAATATATTTTTGGATGGCCTAAAGCAATGCAAATTCAAAATATTATTATGTTCCCCCCTTAAAATAAGGCAAACTTTGGCAGGCTTGAAGACATATAATTGAATAGAAATTCTCTAAATTTAGAATGCACAAGCAAATAATTGGAAGTACAGGTGGAACATTTTAATAATTGAAGGCCTTTGAAAACTGACCGGTTTCACTAACATCTTTATAGAGTTTTCGCTAATTAATTTGAAAAATGACTGGTTTCACAAACATCTTTATAGAGTTTTCGCTAATTAATTTGAAAAATGACTGGTTTCACAAACATCTTTATAGAGTTTTCGCTAATTAATTTGAAAACTGACCGGTTTCACAAACATCTTTATAGAGTTTTTGCTAATTAATTTGAAAACTGACCGGTTTCACAAACATCTTTATAGAGTTTTCGCTAATTAATTTGAAAACTGACCGGTTTCACAAACATCTTTATAGAGTTTTCGCTAATTAATTTGAAAGCTGACCGGTTTCACAAACATCTTTATAGAGTTTTCGCTAATTAATTTGAAAACTGACCAGTTTCACAAACATCTTTATAGAGTTTTCGCTAATTAATTTGAAAGCTGACCGGTTTCACAAACATCTTTATAGAGTTTTTGCTAATTAATTTGAAAACTGACCAATATGACAAATATATTTCATTTGATCATCACAAATTAGTCATTGGATTGAAACAAGAAACAAACTTATTAATTGCTGGAAGTGCAAATCAAATAGATCCTAATGGATCACAGGTCTGACACTAATAATATTGACAGGCTTTACATGGACTTTAATCCGATGTCTATGCCTAATATATAAACATTGCAACATAACTCATCTGTAGACCCCTAAATTTATACATGTATGAACTATAAAAAACAATTTGTTCTTTAACTTGCACGATAGATGTTGTAATGTTTGTATATTAGGCATGTACACATACGATAGATGCTGTAATGTTTGTATATTAGGCATGTACACGTACGATAGATGCTGTAATGTTTGTATATTAGGCATGTACACGTACGATAGATGTAATGTTTGTATATTAGGCATGTACACGTACGATAGATGTAATGTTTGTATATTAGGCATGTACACGTACGATAGATGCTGTAATGTTTGTATATTAGGCATGTACACGTACGGTAGATGTAATGTTTGTATATTAGGCATGTACACATACGGTAGATGTAATGTTTGTATATTAGGCATGTACACATACGATAGATGTAATGTTTGTATATTAGGCATGTACACGTACGATAGATGTAATGTTTGTATATTAGGCATGTACACGTACGATATATGTAATGTTTGTATATTAGGCATGTACACGTACGATAGATGTAATGTTTGTATATTAGGCATGTACACGTACGGTAGATGCTGTAATGTTTGTATATTAGGCATGTACACGTACGGTAGATGTAATGTTTGTATATAGGCATGTACACGTACGGTAGATGTAATGTTGTATATTAGGCATGAACACATACGTAGATGTAATGTTTGTATATTAGGCATTACACGACAGATGTAATGTTTGTATATTAGGTATGTACACGTACGATAGATGTAATGTTTGTATATTAGGCATGTACACATACGGTAGATGTAATGTTTGTATATTAGGCATGTACACATACGGTAGATGTAATGTTTGTATATTAGGCATGTACACGTACGATAGATGTTGTAATGTTTGTATATTAGGCATGTACACGTACGATAGATGTTGTAATGTTTGTATATTAGGTATGTACACGTACGATAGATGCTGTAATGTTTGTATATTAGGTATGTACACGTACGATAGATGTAATGTTTGTATATTAGGCATGTACACGTACGATAGATGTTGTAATGTTTGTATATTAGGCATGTACACGTACGATAGATGTTGTAATGTTTGTATATTAGGTATGTACACGTACGATAGATGTAATGTTGTATATTAGGTACGTACACGTACGATAGATGTAATGTTTGTATATTAGGTATGTACACGTACGATAGATGCTGTAATGTTTGTATATTAGGTATGTACACGTACGATAGATGTAATGTTTGTATATTAGGCATGTACACGTATGATAGATGTTGTAATGTTTGTATATTAGGCATGTACACGTACGATAGATGTTGTAATGTTTGTATATTAGGTATGTACACGTACGATAGATGTAATGTTTGTATATTAGGCATGTACACGTACGATAGATGTTGTAATGTTTGTATATTAGGTATGTACACGTACGATAGATGTAATGTTTGTATATTAGGTACGTACACGTACGATAGATGTAATGTTTGTATATTAGGCATGTACACGTACGGTAGATGTAATGTTTGTATATTAGGCATGTACACGTACGATAGATGTAATGTTTGTATATTAGGCATGTACACGTACGATAGATGTTGTAATGTTTGTATATTAGGCATGTACACGTACGATAGATGTAATGTTTGTATATTAGGTACGTACACGTACGATAGATGTAATGTTTGTATATTAGGCATGTACACGTACGGTAGATGTAATGTTTGTATATTAGGCATGTACACGTACGATAGATGTAATGTTTGTATATTAGGCATGTACACGTACGATAGATGTTGTAATGTTTGTATATTAGGCATGTACACGTACGATAGATGTAATGTTTGTATATTAGGCATGTACACGTACGATAGATGTAATGTTTGTATATTAGGCATGTACACGTACGATAGATGTTGTAATGTTTGTATATTAGGCATGTACACGTACGATAGATGTTGTAATGTTTGTATATTAGGTATGTACACGTACAATAGATGTAATGTTTGTATATTAGGCATGTACACGTACGATAGATGTTGTAATGTTTGTATATTAGGCATGTACACGTACAATAGATGTAATGTTTGTATATTAGGCATGTACACGTACAATAGATGTAATGTTTGTATATTAGGCATGTACACGTACGATAGATGTAATGTTTGTATATTAGGTACGTACACGTACGATAGATGTAATGTTTGTATATTAGGCATGTACACGTACGGTAGATGTAATGTTTGTATATTAGGCATGTACACGTACGATAGATGTAATGTTTGTATATTAGGCATGTACACGTACGATAGATGTTGTAATGTTTGTATATTAGGCATGTACACGTACGATAGATGTAATGTTTGTATATTAGGCATGTACACGTACGATAGATGCTGTAATGTTTGTATATTAGGCATGTACACGTACGATAGATGTAATGTTTGTATATTAGGCATGTACACGTACGATAGATGATGTAATGTTTGTATATTAGGCATGTACACGTACAATAGATGTAATGTTTGTATATTAGGCATGTACATGTACGATAGATGTTGTAGATGTTGTAATGTTTTATAACTTCATGATAACCTGAAATCATATACTAACCCGCTCATGTTTAGATCATGTTTGGATCTAAAGCCGGCAACAAAGTTGGCTGTGCTGCTGTCAGTAAATTATATAATTTTAAATTATGACTACCTGATCATGCACCTATATTATCAGCAGAAGTAGAGGCTATAGATTTAGCTTTGAATTTTGCTGCTGCATCACATGATAGAAAATTTATGATCCTTTTAGATTATTTATCTGTACTGCAATCAATAGACAACATGAAGTTAAAACACCCTTCTTCATAATTTACTTATTAAGCAACACCGATATTACATCGACTAAACATGTTATATATGGCTGGATACCAAGTCATATTGGTATTCGTGGCAATGAAATGGCTCAACAAAGTGCAAAAGATGCACTTAAACTAGACTGTATTAATTCTAAAATACATGTACCATACACTGATGCTAGACAATTGATTCTTTCCTACATTACTTCAAAATGGCAAACTACTTGGAATAACATACAATTCAATAAACTGCAATTAATTAAGCAAACATTGGTACTGGTAAATCATCTTCTGTTTATCAATCCAAGAGAGGAAACAGTAATGTCACGGCTGAGACTTGGACATACCCGTTTCACATACTCATTTTTATTGAAAAGAGAGGATCCACCATGATGTATACTATGCCATTCCTCTATAAATGTTGAACACATCTTAATTCACTGTGTAGATTTAGTACTCAACGTCGAAAATATTATACAGTTGTGACAATGAAGGAGCTTTCTGACACTGTCGATTTTAAATACATCATTGATAGATGCTGTGATGTTTATATTACCGGCATGTACCGGCATGATGGATGCTGTGATGTTTGTATTTTCAGGCATGTACCGGCATGATGGATGCTGTGATGTTTGTATTTTCAGGCATGTACCGGCACGATGGATGCTGTGATGTTTGTATTTTCAGGCATGTACCGGCATGATGGATGCTGTGATGTTTGTATTTTCAGGCATGTACCGGCACGATGGATGCTGTGATGTTTGTATTTTCAGGCATGTACCGGCATGATGGATGCTGTGATGTTTGTATTTTCAGGCATGTACCGGCACGATAGATGCTGTGATGTTTGTATTTTCAATCATTGATAAGAGTAGTTTAGATGAGCTTCACCAACAGATTTCTCGACTCACCACACCCAATGACAATATTGCTAAAGTAGTGATTGCCACTAGGTATCCTTTAAATACAGGTATTCATTGACTGTATGTGAGAGTCGGGAGGTAGTATTATATTGTGTCTGTCTATCTGTGCATCTGTCCTGTCTATCTGTGCATCTGTTCTGTCTATCTGTGCTTCTGTCCTGTCTATCTGTGCATCTGTCCTGTCTATCTGTGCATCTGTCCTGTCTATCTGTGCATCTGTCCTGTCTATCTGTGCATCTGTCCTGTCTATCTGTGCATCTGTCCTGTCTATCTGTGCATCTGTCCTGTCTATCTGTGCATCTGTCCTGTCTATCGGTGCATCTGTCCTGTCTATCTGTGCATCTGTCCTGTCTATCTGTGCATCTGTCCTGTCTATCTGTGCATCTGTCCATCCACTACACATTTGGCCTCAACTCAACTAATTCTGAAGTTTAGTTTGCATTTGGACAAGCGCATATTGTTGTGACTTTCTGGTCTAATTGTAGATTCCTAGTGTCTGCAACATGTCCTACAGATTGTAGATTCCTTGTGTCTGCAACACATCCTACAGATTGTAGATTCCTTGTGTCTGCAACACGTCCTACAGATTGTAGATTCATAGTGTCTGCAACACGTCCTACAGATTGTAGATTCCTTGTGTCTGCAACACGTCCTACAGATTGTAGATTCCTTGTGTCTGCAACACATCCTACAGATTGTAGATTCATAGTGTCTGCAACATGTCCTACAGATAGTAGATTCCTTGTGTCTGCAACATGTCCTACAGATCATAGATTCCTGTGTCTGCAACATGTCCTACAGATCATAGATTCCTAGTGTCTGCAACATGTCCTACAGATCATAGATTCCTAGTGTCTGCAACATGTCCTACAGATTGTAGATTCATAGTGTCTGCAGCACGTCCTACAGATTCCTTGTGTCTGCAACACATCCTACAGATTGTAGATTCATAGTGTCTGCAACATGTCCTACAGATAGTAGATTCCTTGTGTCTGCAACATGTCCTACAGATCATAGATTCCTGTGTCTGCAACATGTCCTACAGATCATAGATTCCTAGTGTCTGCAACATGTCCTACAGATCATAGATTCCTAGTGTCTGCAACATGTCCTACAGATTGTAGATTCATAGTGTCTGCAGCACGTCCTACAGATTCCTTGTGTCTGCAACACATCCTACAGATTGTAGATTCATAGTGTCTGCAACATGTCCTACAGATAGTAGATTCCTTGTGTCTGCAACATGTCCTACAGATCATAGATTCCTGTGTCTGCAACATGTCCTACAGATCATAGATTCCTAGTGTCTGCAACACGTCCTACATATTATAGATTCATAGTGTCTGCAACACGTCCTACAGATTGTAGATTCCTTGTGTCTGCAACATGTTCTACAGATCATAGATTCCTGTTTCTGCAACATGTCCTACATATTGTAGATTCCTTGTGTCTGCAACACGTCCTACAGATTGTAGATTCCTTGTGTCTGCAACATGTCCTACATATTATAGATTCATAGTGTTTGCAACATGTCCTACATATTATAGATTCATAGTGTCTGCAACACATCCTACAGATCGTAGATTCCTAGTGTCTGCAGCATGTCCTACAGATTGTAGATTCCTTGTGTCTGCAACATGTCCTACAGATTGTAGATTCCTTGTGTCTGCAACATGTCCTACAGATCATAGATTCCTGTGTCTGCAACATGTCCTACAGATTGTAGATTCCTTGTGTCTGCAACATGTCCTACAGATTGTAGATTCCTTGTGTCTGCAACATGTCCTACAGATTGTAGATTCATAGTGTCTGCAACATGTCCTACATATTGTAGATTCATAGTGTCTGCAACATGTCCTACAGATTGTAGATTCCTGTGTCTGCAACATGTCCTACAGATTGTAGATTCCTTGTGTCTGCAACACGTCCTACAGATTGTAGATTCCTTGTGTCTGCAACATGTCCTACAGATTGTAGATTCCTTGTGTCTGCAGCACGTCCTATAGATTGTAGATTCCTGTGTCTGCAACACGTCCTACAGATAGTAGATTCCTGTGTCTGCAACATGTCCTACAGATTGTAGATTTCTAGTGTCTGCAACATGTCCTACAGATTGTAGATTCCTGTGTCTGCAACACGTCCTACAGATCATAGATTCCTGTGTCTGCAACACGTCCTACAAATTGTAGATTCCTAGTGTCGGCAACATGTCCTACAGATCATAGATTCCTAGTGTCTGCAACACGTCCTACAGATTGTAGGTTCCTTGTGTCTGCAACATGTCCTACAGATAGTAGATTCCTGTGTCTGCAACATGTCCTACAGATTGTAGATTCCTAGTGTCTGCAGCACGTCCTACAGATTGTAGATTCCTGTGTCTGCAACACGTCCTACAGATCATAGATTCCTGTGTCTGCAACATGTCCTACAGATTGTAGATTCCTTGTGTCTGCAACACGTCCTACATATTGTAGATTCCTTGTGTCTGCAACACGTCCTACAGATTGTAGATTTCTAGTGTCTGCAACATGTCCTACAGATTGTAGATTCCTAGTGTTTGCAACATGTCCTACAGATCATATATTCCTTGTGTCTGCAACATGTCCTACAAATTGTAGATTCCTTGTGTCTGCAACATGTCCTACAGATTGTGGATTACAATTGTCCTGAGACAAGGCAAGCATTTTCCATATCAAGGATAAGCATAATCAGGTTCTCTGGACATTCAGGTCTGATCAATCAGCTCTCTGGACTTTCAGGTCTGATCAATCAGGCTCTCTGGACTTTCAGGTCTGATCAATCAGGCTCTCTGGACTTTCAGGTCTGATCAATCAGGCTCTCTGGACTTTCAGGTCTGATCAATCAGGCTCTCTGGACTTTCAGGTCTGATCAATCAGGCTCTCTGGACATTCAGGTCTGATCAATCAGGCTCTCTGGACATTCAGGTCTGATCAATCAGGCTCTCTGGACATTCAGGTCTGATCAATCAGGCTCTCTGGACTTTCAGGTCTGATCAATCAGGCTCTCTGGACTTTCAGGTCTGGTCAATCAGGCTCTCTGGACATTCAGGTCTGATCAATCAGGCTCTCTGGACATTCAGGTCTGATCAATCAGGCTCTCTGGACATTCAGGTCTGATCAATCAGGCTCTCTGGACATTCAGGTCTGATCAATCAGGCTCTCTGGACTTTCAGGTCTGATCAATCAGGCTCTCTGGACATTCAGGTCTGATCAATCAGGCTCTCTGGACATTCAGGTCTGATCAATCAGGCTCTCTGGACATTCAGGTATGATCAATCAGGCTCTCTGGACATTCAGGTATGATCTATAAGGCTTGAATGATAGTATCATATTAGCACTTCACTAGTGTTACCTACGTATAGTCCTCACATTACACTATATAGTATAGCTTACCTCAGTGGTATGTGTCACACACTGTAGGGGGTATGTGTCACACACTGTAGGGGGTATGTGTCACACACTGTAGGGGGTATGTGTCACACACTGTAGGGGGTATGTGTCAGACACTGTAGGGGGTATGTGTCACACACTGTAGGGGTATGTGTCATACATTGTAGGGGTATGTGTCACACACTGTAGCGGGTATGTGTCACACACTGTAGGGGTATGTGTCACACACTGTAGGGGGTATGTGTCAGACACTGTAGGGGGTATGTGTCACACACTGTATGGGGTATGTGTCACACACTGTAGGGGGTATGTGTCACACACTGTAGGGGGTATGTGTCACACACTGTAGGGGGTATGTGTCACACACTGTGGGGGTATGTGTCACACACTGTAGGGGGTATGTGCCACACACTGTAGGGGGTATGTGTCACACACTGTGGGGGTATGTGTCATACATTGTAGGGGTATGTGTCAGACACTGTAGGGGGTATGTGTCACACACTGTAGGGGGTATGTGTCACACACTGTAGGGGGTATGTGTCACACACTGTAGGGGTATGTGTCACACACTGTAGGGGGTATGTGTCACACACTGTAGGGGGTATGTGTCAGACACTGTAGGGGGTATGTGTCACACACTGTAGGGGTATGTGTCACACACTGTAGGGGTATGTGTCACACACTGTAGGGGTATGTGTCACACACTGTAGCGGGTATGTGTCACACATTGTTGACATCATAGTGTGTACAATGATATAGTCTACAAGTAACTTGGAAATAGTGGATTAATTGTGGATTTAGGCTACAAGTTTTCCTTGACCATGGAGCAGATGTGACCAGCATGCACATGCCGAGGTTACTCAGGCAGATATCCGGGAGTTTGAGAACACATGGAACATTCCGGTGCTCAAAATTAAAAACACACTAGACTACCAGTCGGATGGAAAAGATATAATGTACATCATGAATACAATATGTGAACAGTTATGGCAAAGAGATTTAATCCTGGCTGGAAAACTAGCAAAACCAGCGTCTGTACAAGGTGGCTCCTCACTCACATCTGATGAATATGTTTGAATTGTGGCAAAAGTGATATGGTGTAAAATTGTATGAGCGAATATGGTCATGTCATATATCAATTGGAAGTTATCGTAGAGATGATCACCATGGTGCAATTGGAAGTTATAGAGATGATCACCATGGTGCAATTGGAAGTTATAGAGATGATCACCATGGTGCAATTGGAAGTTATAGAGATGATCACCATGGTGCAATTGGAAGTTATAGAGATGATCACCATGGTGCAATTGGAAGTTATCATAGAGATGATCACCATGGTGCAATTGGAAGTTATAGAGATGATCACCATGGTGCAATTAGAAGTTATCGTAGAGATGATCACCATGGTGCAATTGGAAGTTATCATAGAGATGATCACCATGGTGCAATTAGAAGTTATCGTAGAGATGATCACCATGGTGCAATTAGAAGTTATCGTAGAGATGATCACCATGGTGCAATTAGAAGTTATCGTAGAGATGATCACCATGGTGCAATTAGAAGTTATCGTAGAGATGATCACCATGGTGCAATTGGAAGTTATCATAGAGATGATCACCATGGTGCAATTAGAAGTTATCGTAGAGATGATCACCATGGTGCAATTGGAAGTTATCGTAGAGATGATCACCATGGTGCAATTAGAAGTTATCATAGAGATGATCACCATGGTGCAATTGGAAGTTATCATAGAGATGATCACCATGGTGCAATTAGAAGTTATAGAGATGATCACCATGGTGCAATTGGAAGTTATCATAGAGATGATCACCATGGTGCAATTAGAAGTTATCATAGAAATGATCACCATGGTGCAATTGGAAGTTATCATAGAGATGATCACCATGGTGCAATTGGAAGTTATCATAGAGATGATCACCATGGTGCAATTAGAAGTTATCATAGAGATGATCACCATGGTGCAATTAGAAGTTATCATAGAGATGATCACCATGGTGCAATTGGAAGTTATCGTAGAGATGATCACCATGGTGCAATTAGAAGTTATCATAGAGATGATCACCATGGTGCAATTGGAAGTTATCATAGAGATGATCACCATGGTGCAATTAGAAGTTATCATAGAGATGATCACCATGGTGCAATTAGAAGTTATCATAGAGATGATCACCATGGTGCAATTGGAAGTTATCGTAGAGATGATCACCATGGTGCAATTGGAAGTTATAGAGATGATCACCATGGTGCAATTGGAAGTTATCATAGAGATGATCACCATGGTGCAATTGTCATCAAAATCTGATGATTACGTCATTCAAGATGGCCATCAAAGGTCAGCCTTTAATGAAAGATTTCAAATGTCTGCTTCTCATATATGGTACTTGTCAGCTAATGTTGAAGAAACTCTACTTGTATGATCCTTAGATGAAACCTGAATGCTCTTTCAAAGAATGTGCGCGGGTAGATTGTCCGGATTGGGGCTCATGCACATACATAGAGACATTAACACTGACCTGTGTTTACGTCCTACAGATGGATGCGCGTTCGCTTCAGGTGCGAAAGGTCCGGAGTTCGAGCCCCACTGGAGCCGTTACGATTGTGCCCTTAGGCAAGGCATTTAAATTCCACATTGCCTCTTCTCTCTCCCTCGTGGCGATGGATTCCATCAGGAATTAGGTCTCGAGAGTGATTTATACAAGTTGAAATAACTTGTTTCGCAATCGAGCTAAAATAAATTTGTATAAACTGTCCTGTGTTCACTGGGAGAAAGGATAGTGCAACGTTTAGGACTGATTGATTGAGTAGGTCTCGTGTAAGCTAGGCATCTATACTTTCTCCGTGTTGATTGAGTAGGTCTGTGTAAGCTAGGCATCTATACTTTCTCCGTGTTGATTGAGTAGGTCTCGTGTAAGCTAGCCATCTATCCTTTCTCCGTGTTGATTGAGTAGGTCTCGTGTAAGCTAGGCATCTATACTTTCTCTGTGTTGATTGAGTAGGTCTCGTGTAAGCTAGGCATCTATCCTTTCTCCGTGTTGATCGAGTAGGTTTTGTGTAAGCTAGGCATCTATCCTTTCTCCGTGTTGATTGAGTAGGTCTGTGTAAGCTAGGCATCTATCCTTTCTCCGTGTTGATTGAATAGGTCTAGTGTAAGCTAGGCATCTATCCTTTCTCCGTGTTGATTGAGTAGGTCTCGTGTAAGCTAGGCATCTATCCTTTCTCTGTGTTGATTGAGTAGGTCTCGTGTAAGCTAGGCATCTATCCTTTCTCCGTGTTGATTGAGTAGGTCTCGTGTAAGCTAGGCATCTATCCTTTCTCCGTGTTGATTGAGTAGGTCTCGTGTAAGCTAGGCATCTATCCTTTCTCCGTGTTGATTGAGTAGGTCTCGTGTAAGCTAGGCATCTATCCTTTCTCCGTGTTGATTGAGTAGGTCTCGTGTAAGCTAGGCATCTATCCTTTCTCCGTGTTGATTGAGTAGGTCTGTGTAAGCTAGGCATCTATCCTTTCTCCGTGTTGATTGAGTAGGTCTCGTGTAAGCTAGGCATCTATCCTTTCTCCGTGTTGATTGAGTAGGTCTGTGTAAGCTAGGCATCCATACTTTCTCCGTGTTGATTGAGTAGGTCTGTGTAAGCTAGGCATCTATCCTTTCTCCGTGTTGATTGAGTAGGTCTCGTGTAAGCTAGGCATCTATACTTTCTCCGTGTTGATTGAGCAGGTCTCGTGTAAGCTAGGCATCTATCCTTTCTCCGTGTTGATTGAGTAGGTCTCGTGTAAGCTAGGCATCTATACTTTCTCCGTGTTGATTGAGTAGGTCTGTGTAAGCTAGGCATCTATACTTTCTCCGTGTTGATTGAGTAGGTCTCGTGTAAGCTAGGCATCTATACTTTCTCTGTGTTGATTGAGTAGGTCTCGTGTAAGCTAGGCATCTATACTTTCTCCGTGTTGATTGAGTAGGTCTAGTGTAAGCTAGGCATCTATCTTTTCTCCATGTTGATTGAGTAGGTCTCGTGTAAGCTAGGCATCTATACTTTCTCTGTGTTGATTGAGTAGGTCTCGTGTAAGCTAGGCATCTATACTTTCTCTGTGTTGATTGAGTAGGTCTAGTGTAAGCTAGGCATCTATCTTTTCTCCGTGTTGATTGAGTATGTCTCGTGTAAGCTAGGCATCTATCCTCTCTCCGTGTTGATTGAGTAGGTCTCGTGTAAGCTAGGCATCTATCCTTTCTCCGTGTTGATTGAGTAGGTCTGTATAAGCTAGGCATCTGTCCTTTCTCCGTGTTGATTGAGTAGGTCTGTGTAAGCTAGGCATCTATCCTTTCTCCGTGTTGATTGAGTAGGTCTGTGTAAGCTAGGCATCTATCCTCTCTCCGTGTTGATTGAGTAGGTCTGTGTAAGCTAGGCATCTATCCTTTCTCCGTGTTGATTGAGTAGGTCTGTGTAAGCTAGGCATCTATCCTTTCTCCGTGTTGATTGAGTAGGTCTGTGTAAGCTAGGCATCTATCCTCTCTCCGTGTTGAGTAGGTCTGTGTAAGCTAGGCATCTATCCTTTCTCTGTGTTGAGTAGGTCTGTGTAAGCTAGGCATCTATCCTTTCTCCTGTTGAGTAGGTCTGTGTAAGCTAGGCATCTATCCTTTCTCCGTGTTGAGTAGGTCTGTGTAAGCTAGGCATCTATCCTTTCTCCGTGTTGAGTAGGTCTGTGTAAGCTAGGCATCTATCCTTTCTCCGTGTTGATTGAGTAGGTCTCGTGTAAGCTAGGCATCTATCCTTTCTCCGTGTTGATTGAGTAGGTCTCGTGTAAGCTAGGCATCTATCCTTTCTCCGTGTTGAGTAGGTCTGTGTAAGCTAGGCATCTATCCTTTCTCCGTGTTGATTGAGTAGGTCTGTGTAAGCTAGGCATCTATCCTTTCTCCGTGTTGATTGAGTAGGTCTCGTGTAAGCTAGGCATCTATCCTTTCTCCGTGTTGAGTAGGTCTGTGTAAGCTAGGCATCTATCCTTTCTCCGTGTTGAGTAGGTCTGTGTAAGCTAGGCATCTATCCTTTCTCCGTGTTGATTGAGTAGGTCTGTGTAAGCTAGGCATCTATCCTTTCTCCGTGTTGATTGAGTAGGTCTGTGTAAGCTAGGCATCTATCCTTTCTCCGTGTTGATTGAGTAGGTCTCGTGTAAGCTAGGCATCTATCCTTTCTCCGTGTTGATTGAGTAGGTCTGTGTAAGCTAGGCATCTATCCTCTCTCCGTGTTGAGTAGGTCTGTGTAAGCTAGGCATCTATCCTCTCTCCGTGTTGAGTAGGTCTGTGTAAGCTAGGCATCTATCCTCTCTCCGTGTTGAGTAGGTCTGTGTAAGCTAGGCATCTATCCTCTCTCCGTGTTGAGTAGGTCTGTGTAAGCTAGGCATCTATCCTCTCTCCGTGTTGAGTAGGTCTGTGTAAGCTAGGCATCTATCCTCTCTCCGTGTTGAGTAGGTCTGTGTAAGCTAGGCATCTATCCTCTCTCCGTGTTGAGTAGGTCTGTGTAAGCTAGGCATCTATCCTCTCTCCGTGTTGAGTAGGTCTGTGTAAGCTAGGCATCTATCCTCTCTCCGTGTTGAGTAGGTCTGTGTAAGCTAGGCATCTATCCTCTCTCCGTGTTGAGTAGGTCTGTGTAAGCTAGGCATCTATCCTCTCTCCGTGTTGAGTAGGTCTGTGTAAGCTAGGCATCTATCCTCTCTCCGTGTTGAGAGGTCTCGTGTAAGCTAGGCATCTATCCTTTCTCCGTGTTGATTGAGTAGGTCTCGTGTAAGCTAGGCATCTATCCTCTCTCCGTGTTGAGTAGGTCTGTGTAAGCTAGGCATCTATCCTCTCTCCGTGTTGATTGAGTAGGTCTCGTGTAAGCTAGGCATCTATCCTTTCTCCGTGTTGATTGAGTAGGTCTGTGTAAGCTAGGCATCTATACTCTCTCCGTGTTGATTGAGTAGGTCTGTGTAAGCTAGGCATCTATCCTCTCTCCGTGTTGATTGAGTAGGTCTGTGTAAGCTAGGCATCTATCCTTTCTCCGTGTTGATTGAGTAGGTCTGTGTAAGCTAGGCATCTATCCTTTCTCCGTGTTGATTGAGTAGGTCTGTGTAAGCTAGGCATCTATACTCTCTCCGTGTTGATTGAGTAGGTCTGTGTAAGCTAGGCATCTATCCTTTCTCCGTGTTGATTGAGTAGGTCTGTGTAAGCTAGGCATCTATACTCTCTCCGTGTTGATTGAGTAGGTCTGTGTAAGCTAGGCATCTATCCTCTCTCCGTGTTGATTGAGTAGGTCTCGTGTAAGCTAGGCATCTATCCTTTCTCCGTGTTGATTGAGTAGGT